>PVKS010046288.1:0-13368 GCA_004027875.1 Aplodontia rufa
GTTTTTATTTTTTAATGTTTTATTTTTGAGACAGGGTCTCACTAAGTCCTTACATCCTTGCTAAATTGATGAGGCTGGCCTCATCCTTGTGAGCCTACTGCCTCAACCTTCCAAGTTGCTGGGATTATAGGCATGTGCCATGAGGTCCAGCAAAAAATAATATTTTATTAAAGTATTTTTCTGAAGGTTCTACAAAGGGAAGAAATAACATCTCACAGTACTTAGTAAAATAAATTTCTTAAAAATTCTTATTACATTATGTCTCCTTTAAGATTCTTTATCTTAGTAACAGACTGTTAGCGTTTTTCCTTCTGAAAGCTGGCTAGTGCAGAAGTTCTTCATTCTCTCTCTTTGTAGGTTTTTCCTTTTGGGAGGCTTGATAATCTTTCTTATGTACATTAATCTTCTAATCCACTTTAAGCTTCTGATAGTGTTAAATCTGCAGCTCTCCCCATTACTGCGATTGTTAGAACAAAGATCCAAGCCTTATAAAATGTTCTGCAATGAAGAAGATTCCCTTCTTGGTAGCAGGGAGAGGGTAAATGCTTTTATTTAAGTAGTTTTGCTCTGGTCACATGTGTTGCTGGGTATGTATAATGAAACCCATAGCAAATGCCTTCTGGAAGATGGCCTCTGATGCAGTAATGATAATCCACTCGATCAGGAATGAGCCAGCACCAGGAAAGTAAAAACCTAAAGTTTGCCAACCATGATCAAAAGTTACACAAAAGTATTGCAAGTTAACAGAATATCCTGATGCTATTTGGAAAAACTTAAATCTATACCAGATTTTCAGATGTATAATGAAAGTATTACAATTAGGGAGAAACCAGGGGGGAAAATGTACAGTTTAGGTAAAAATGAGGCAATAATTGGAATTTTGCACTTGGTTTCATTGGCTGCCAACAATCTGAATGGTGCACAATGAAATCCATAAAACGTGTTGCCAAATCTCTGGTCAATTGAAACTGCTGCATTTCATTCTTCTCTGGTAAAAATGTCTTAATTTTGGCCATGCAATATTATTTGTCTCATCTGGTTTCTTGGAGACTAAAGATCTCTTGTTAACCATACTAATAAATAGAGGAGGCAGCAAAAACACTGGGGAAAACAATCCAGCAACAACACCCACTGAGGTCACCGTGGCAGTGATGACCAGCAACCAGGGGCCCCTCTAAAGGTTCAAGAGCAAGGAATGTGGAGTTGTTGTAAGGTAAAAACATGGTGTGTATTATCTCAATGTCTGCAACATAGATGCCTCCTCAGTTTAATTCATGCTTTGTCTTAAAAATTTCCATCTCAGCTGAACAAACCATTTCAAGTTTTCTGTTTTCTAATTTTTATCCTGTAGAAGCATTCCATGTAAGAACACCCTTAACTATAAGCAAGTTATCATAAACCTCAGTTTTCTCATCTGTAGTATCAGGTTAACAATACCTCCTCTTAGGTGTGCTCTGATGGATGTGTAGAAACCAGGACTGAAGACATCTCTTCAATAAATGGGCTATGATCCTCTTTATATGAATTCGTTAATTCTTATAATTCATTAATTACTTATCAATAAATGGGCTATGATCCTCTTTATATGAATTCGTTAATTCATAACTTCTGTTTCAGACATAAGAGACAGTTCATTTCTATCTCATTTTGTCTTTGATTATGAATTAGTTGCCTGAAATTTTCATTATTACCAATATACATGAAAAAGAAGAAATTTCACAAGAATTTTGAGTTGAAAGCCATGGCTGCAAGTTACTTAGAAAATACCAAGTGCTAAAACAATCCCCCTTGAAGATCTAATTAAGTAGGTGAATAATATGTCCATTAATTATGGATTTGCATGTACTGGCCATTTCCAAATCTTAATATTGTTCTAGTGGGCTGGAACTTGTAACTCATGATGATCTCAGCAGAGAGACATTAGTTCCTGATCATTTTAAAGTCCGTCTTAAGAATAAATAGCCAATTACAAATAGGATCATACCATTTGATTTAATCTCTTCATGTTTCCAACATAAAATATACTACAAATTAAAGTCTGCTGTTTTGTTTCTTTAAAAAAAAAAAAAGAAAGAAAAATGCAGGCAAGAACAATTCTGAGAAGGAAAGTAATTCAGAAATCTCAGCCACTGAATGTGCAGCAGGTTTGGGTAACTTTAACCTATCTATTTCACTTATATTTTCCTCTCTATGTATGCTGAAGAGTGATCTGATTTTAAAAGTTGTCCAAGACTGAAAGAGCTTTTTTCAGCAAGTGTAAAATGAAGATTATAAGTGACAAGGAAGCATAGTGTTTTTATTTAATTGGAAATGCTTTTTTGCTTTCTTAGTCTCAAAATATTCTTGTGTCTTCCTGTCAAGTTGTCTTAGATTCAACAAGTTGTAGTGTATCAGTACAGATGTACCTCTTAAAGCACAGGCTCATTAATTCTGCCTAACAAAAAGAGCTAGTACGAGTGGACATTTGTGGAATGAGTCTCTGGTTTTACAGTCAAAAAATCCTGAAAAATACCATTTTTTTAGAGAGAAGGACAGTATGTGAGAGAGACAGAGAGAGAGAGAGAGAGAGAGAGAGAGGGAGAATCAATTTTTATTGAGTTTTTCACGTGGCTTTTGTTGCTCTGACACTTCGTTGTGTATGTGGGTGCTGGGGTTTGAACCCGTGTACTTGTGCATGCTGGGCAAGCGTCGTAACCATCGTAACCACCAAGCCACTGCTCCAGCCCCTGACAAATACACTTTTGGTACCTGTTTATAATTAGAAGAGCTTTGTAGCTTCTTTATGTGGTTAATGTGAGAATTTTAAACAATTCATAAAAAGATCCTGTGTTAAGGTTTAGATATGACACAAGTTCATATATGACACAATACAAGAAAGTTTAGAAGTGAACTGATTGGATTATGAGAGCCTTAACGTGATTGGTACATTAATCCCCTGATAGGGATTACTTGGGTGGTAACTATAGGCAGGTAGGGTATGACTGGAGGAAGGGGCCAGCCTTTGGGTTATATATTTTCTCCTTATTGAGAAGAGCTCTGTCTCTTTGCTTCTTGGCACCTTGTCTCCAGCTGCTTTCCTCCACCACACTCTCCTACCATGATGTTCTGCCTCACCTTGGGCTCTAAGGAATGGAGCCAGCTGTCTATGGATTGAGACCTCTGAAACTGTGAGCCCCGAAATAAATGTTTTCTCATCTAAAATTGTTTGGTCTTTCAGTCACAGCAATGAGAAAGCTGACTAAAACACCTTAGTTTCTGGTATAAGTATATCCTCATAAATGCTAGTTATTATTATTAACAAAAGGCATAATTATATATGTGCATATAATACATATACCTTGAGGTAGATAAACCAATTATATACTTCTACAAATCAAATTTAGTTGTAGGATGTTAAAGTGACTTGACTTGCCTAAATCATGCAGTTTGCTATACTAGAACCAGGACAAAAATTAAGTTCTCTTGATTTGTTTTATTGTCATATTTATTTATTCTTTGAATGAATCTACTCTCTAGGCAGGCCGAATCACTGAATCTCTGATACAAAAATATCTACAATATAGTCACATCACATGTTCATTTACCTTATTCCAATTCAATAAGGCCCTGGTTAATATGAGGGCAAGCTCAAGAGAACTATTTACACAGAGCAGCTCGTTGCATTGGCCTGTCTACCAATGAGCACGTCTCACATGCTTATGAGATGGGCCTGGTATTTCCTTTCCTTGGTAGTCTCATTTCTCAAGTACCTCTCATAACATGACTATCTCACCTGAGGATGATCATTATTTTTAAAGATTTTGTTTTTCATACAACACGGCTCTTAAATACAAGACAACTACTCTACTGAGTGTTTAATAGGAAGACAGCAATCTCTTCTAATATAAGAACAGCAACCAGCTGTGTTGGACTTACAAAGAGACATAAATCGAATGCACTTAGGGTTGCTTGCTTGTATGTTTGCATAAACACTTCATAGAGCACTTCACAGGCCAAAATATTTAAGGAATTTTCAAGGGTAATTTTGATTGTATTTTTAGAGTCTCAGAACTTGGGGTGAATAAAGAATACAATATGAGTTTGTGGTTTTGTATTAAAGATTGACAAGATGGACCAGAGAGGAGAAAGTCCGAAGCAAGGAAACCATTTTGGAGACTACCACAAGGGCAAGCAAATTATAACAAGAACATCAATTAGGATAGTGGCAACAAGAACAGAGCAAAAAAGGACCAATGGTAGAGATGTGGAGGAGGCAGAAACAACTAGTACAGCATGCTTGATTAGCCATGGAATATTCTAGAGAAGGAGTTAAATGTTTGATTTTTCTAGTCTGCCAGACTAGGGCAGTTATTAGCATAAAAATGACAACTGAAATAGGGAACATACATCATGAATCATTTTACGAGTTTAAGGAGAAGCTTGGAAAGTCCAAATGATGGGGTCAGTTTTGGATAAATTGCATTGGAAATACAACAGATGGAGATGATGGTGGAGTGATTGAGGTGGAATTGTCTAGTAGGCAGAAAATATGAGACTTATGTTAGGGAGGCTCTAGGGCTCCATATTTTGACCTAGGAAGATACAACCTGCCTTTACTAGACAGAAATATAAAATGAAATAGTATTAAATTTTAATATCCCAGATTACATTGGCCCTGGTCCCACTGACTCATTGCCCAACCACAGCTCCTCCCCATCTTATTCTTTGTTCCTCAGAAAGCACAGCCTTAGGCAAAAGCTTGTAAGCCATTTCTTTGTTAGGGACTACAATACTGGGTACCAGACTGGAGGGAAAGTGGGAATGAGGCAGCATAGGTGGAAGCCAATATAAAAATGTGCTAATGAGACCGCCACCCTTTGGTATCAAGGGAGATTGATTACTCAATCTTCTAAGAATCCATATAAATAACTAGTTCTCAGGAGAACCCAGTGGGAGGAAGTGAGATGAAATTATTCTTTGGCTCCATTTCACATAGGTCAAAAGTTTGCACTACGGGATAATAACTCACTTACACTTTCAGGTGGTGCTTGTGTAGGTACTATGAGGGTGTCATGGCTTCTAAAGTCACAGTGCCAATCAGGCAGCCAAGGGGTGAGGGGAAAATGTGGCTGGTATAGCATGGGATAAGGGCCTGTTGGGTGCTATCCCTTGGACTGAGGGCTGGTCACCCCAGTCAGAAACAAATTGCTAGAGGCTCTGATGATAGGGAAGGTCAAGATAACCTGCAGGGTAAATCTCCAGCTAAGTTTGCCACAATAAACAGATCTACACAAAAGATGCCTGATATGGATCCACAAGCCAGTCTGCCCAATTTATCTACTGTGATTTCCTGTAGCCGGGCTTCCTGGGCCTCTTCTGCCGCCTTGAGTTGCCCAAGAAAATGGTGCTGTCTATGCTGGCAGTAGACTTGAGGAAACAGTGGTTGTTGAGCCAAGCCTGTGGTTCCCTGATGCTGCCAAAGCCACTACTTCTGGGGTGTCAGGATTGTTCTGGGTAAATGTGGAGGTTGGGAAAAGGAGAAGAACCAAACCTTCAACTCTTGCTACATTTTATCACCAGCCCCTAAAAATCTTTCTCTTACTAGTTCCATAAAGTCCCATAGAGAATTTCTTCATCAACTTTTCCTTTCTGTTTCTCATTTTCTTCAAACCATTCCTCTCACTTTGCCACACATCAAAGACCCAGGTGACTTGTAGGAGCAGCAACTGTTCAGATATCTCAAAATAAACCTAAATGAGCACATTTCTCTCCCCACAATTCCTCACTGCCACCAAGAGCAAATAAAATCCCCCGAGCAACAAATAACAAAACTATCCCTCCAAACAAAACAAAGATAGGAAGCAGCTCAGAGAGATTATTTTAAGTGAACCCAGGACACAGGGATTTATATACAGAACAGCACACTGAGTACCTATGCTCACGAAAGGACACTTTTCAGTTTCTCCGCGTACCATGAGTGGTTATTTTTATTTTTGTAGCTAAAATGGTCTATTCCAGTGACCACCCTCCATAGAAAACAGTACTATGTGAAGAATTAATTGAAATTTCTACTTTAGAAAGAAAATAATGCAGAGACAGAATACTTGAAGTTAAATACTACTTGACTTGATAAATGAAAGTCTTAGTCTGGTTTCTCTCCAAGACAACCTGGAGCAAAGACTTGCAGGAGGAAATTAACCTGGGAATTCGATCCCAAGGAGCAGGAATTAGAAATGAATGAAAACAGGGAAGGAGAAAAAGTCAACACAAGGATGCACTATCCAACTGCTTCCTACTAACTGCCAGCTGGCTTTTTGTCCTGGGTCCTTATGAGGAGCAATGTGAAATGAGATTCAGAGCTGAAAGGGAGAAGGATAGGAAAAATTGATCCATTGTCTCTTGGTCAAGGATGGCCTCAGGCATATGGATTGACCTGCATGTTTATATTGCAGAATTCCCACAAGTGATTCAGCAGAGAAGCCTGTGATAGAAAACAAGAGGTACCTGTTAGGGACCCACAGAGAGGAGGATCTGTGGTAGATCTTTAAGAGGAGGAGCCTAGTGGAAGATGATTACATCATGGGGCACTATTCTAGGAAGAGATTAATGTAGATCTCCAGGTTAGTTATCACATGGGTGATTTTAAGTGTGAGCCTGGCCCTTCTCTACTCCCTTGCTTCCTTGCTTGCTCACATATGCCCTCTGTATATATGGCTTTTCTTTCTGTTTCTCTGTTATGTTGTGATGCAGCCAGCACTCAGCACTCATCAGTACACCAGCCCCACGCTGCTTGGACCCTCTAGCCACTGGAATTATGAGCCAAGCAAATCCTTTTATAAGTTACCCACTCTTGGTATGTTGTTATAGCAACACCAAATGGACTAGGATACTGGTGAAGCCTGCAAGTATAGGTCATCGCAGCACTGGCTGGAGGAAGAAGAAGAGTTGAGTGGATCTGAGTGGTACCCAAGGGGTACCTGACCCAATGAGATTTCTCCCAATGAGCAAGAAATAAGGACTAAGATAACATATATACTTGGGATGCTTGAAGAAAAACACAAGCTTAGTAGACACCACTGAGAAGGCCCCAAAGATGTAGGAGGAAAATAATGATAATGGTAAAAATAATAGTTACAGGCATATTAATAACAGCAATTGTCATAGAAGCAACAGCAAGCATTGTATAAATGTGGGCTACAAGGCAGGTGCTATTCTAAGCTCTTTACATATATTAACTCATTAACTACAATCTTGTGAGATAGGCACAGTTGTTCTCCCCCTGTTGCAAGGGAGACACCAAGTTGTTGAGTAGTTAATGTCCTTGACACATAAATAATGGAGACAGGATTTGACTGTAGAGCCTATACCCCTAACCACTTCACCATGCTGACCCAAGGAATACAAAGACTCTCCATGAGTCAAGGGAAGAGGAGAATTCTGCAAGAAGGGAGCAGGCCAGAGAGAGTTGACTTACAAGGGATGCAAGACTGAAAACTAACGGAAGACCATCTGATTTGTGACCAAGAGGCCACTGGTTACCTTTGAAAACGTAGTTTGAGCTGAGTGGTAAGCCAGAACACAGACGGCAAGAAAGGAGGACAGAGAGCAGCCCAGGTCAGTTTCTGGAGACCTTTGCCAGTGAAGGGGTATTGGTGTTTTATGTTAGTGTAATACCCCTGTGTTCTAATTTCCTAATAGGAGGATCCAGAACAGAGGGAAGAAGACCACCATCAGGACCCTAAAAATGTCCAAGCTTGAGTTGCTGCAGAGCTCTCAGGTATAGAATATGACTATCAGGTGGTGTCGCTCAGACTAAATGCCATCAAAGGAAGCTTAAGAAGTAACACAGGGCCCACTAGAGACCGAGGAAGCCTTTGGAGACAAGAATAACAAGCAGATTTTCATTCTCATTCTTTGCCTTTTCTGATTTCCCACAAAATGGCAGAAAGGGACACACTCTCCTGCCAGCATTCGCTTTCCCTCCCTTACTTCATTATCTGAGCTCAGTCATTATTCTACATTTTCTGTGCCTTTGGAGAGAAAAGCCAGCTCTTCAAACCATAACATTGGCAGCAGTTTTCTTCCTACAGTTTGTAAAAGTTAAATCACAAATCAAAAGAATATGAGCCAAACATGCCACAGCCATTTGGATATACATGAAAGGGAAGCCATCAACACCTCCCTATCTTGGCTGATGAATGTATCTGATATTTCAGACTTATTTCTTGGTTCTTTCATGACCACAAGACCAAAACTAATCAGTCCAATTAGACAAACTTCCAGATTATAGCTCTGAAGTCAACTCAACAAGTAACATATCCAGCAGTATAATTTGCCAAGTATAATTCAGAGGATGCAGTTAGAGTGAAAGGAGGGGTGCGGGGGAGGAGGAGGCAGCTCCTGATTTATCACAGCAGCTAAAGCTGAATTCTAGTCTGAATACAAAACAAAGAATGAGAAATAAAGTTAGATTTGGTACACTTTAACTACTGATCATCATGTTTTACTGATATTAAGCAAAAAGGAAGGAAAACAGGCTAAGAACACTAACCAGAAAAAAACCCTCTAGTTCCAAAATATGGAAAACACATTCCAAAGGAATTAGTTAAATGTAAAAAAAGAAAAATCCAAAGAGAACTAGAATAGGTGGATGAATATTTATCTGATTATAATGGTAAGATGGTCTTTTATAGCATCAAAAATATAAAAGGAACTAGATTAAGAGACTTTACTATGAGCTCAGTTTTTCCATACTCCACAAAACCATCATAAACAAGTTAAAAAACCTAAGATAAATGGAAAAATATGTTTACAACACATATGATTATCTAGTCATTTATATCCTTAGCTCTACTTTTAACTGGCTATATTGGGATACAATTCATATACCACACAATTTGCTTATTTAAAGCATAAAACTAATAGATTTTAATATATTTACAGAAGTGTTCAGCCATCATTATAATTTATTTTAGAGCACTTTAATAACCTCAAGCAAAAACCTTTATAACCATTAAAAGTCACCCCCAATTTCCTCTAAGATGCCCCAGCTATTAGGTGTTTCTGTTTTCTGTCTCCATATATTTGCCAAATGAGGACATTTCATATAAATGGAGTTATATAAAAATGTCATTTTGTGACTGGCATCTTTCACACCAGGGGAAGTGTAGGCTCTCCTACAGGGTACTTGGGAGAATGGTTTTAAAGTTGTTTATAGTGCTTATCCAATAATTGTTATTTCAGGAATTTATCCTAAGGAAATAATCAGAGATGTGCACAGTAATTTATGAACAGAGAGGGTCATAAGTTATTATTAGCAATAAATAAAATGGAAAGAATTCAAATGTTTGACAATAAGCAGTAAACATATAAATCCTTCTCCATCCGATGGAATATCATACTAGCATAGAGAATTAATTGTGGAGACATACGAGTTCAGAGGAACATACTCATAATATATTGTTTTTTTTAAAGAGAGAGGGATAGTGACAGAGACAGAGAAAGAGAGAAACAACTTTATTTTAGTTTTTTTTCACATGGCTTTAGTTGCTCCAACACTTAGTTGTGTACGTGGTGCTGGGGTTTGAACCCGGGTCCTCGTGCTTGTCAGGCAAGCGCCGAAACCACTGAGCCACCACTCCAGCCCTCATAATATATTGTTAAGTGAAATAAGCATGTATAATATTAATATAATTCCAATTTTGTTCAAAATTTATATATCTATACATAGAGATAGATTGATCAATCAATAGATCACCTTAGCGGTTTATTGCTAGATGAGGAAATTTGAATTCAGGTGATCTGTTTTCTTCTTTATACTAAATTGTATTGTTATGGCAGAAGAAAATTTCCCTTCGCCTTCTGATATTTTGCTGGAATAAACTAACAAAGGCAGATTATTAATTGGAGAAATGACACACAAATTTATTATGTGCACAGTGGCAATCACATAATGTAATTACCACCAGCCCTTTGTGATTCAAAACTTATATACCCCTTTTTCTATAGGGGTGGGGGGAATTGGGGAACAAAGACAATTTTTAGGGAAACAGTAAACAAATTTTAGGGGAATTCAATGGACTTGGAGAACATTCAACAGTCTGGGACAAAATGCTTGGCCAGCAGAACAGAAATGGTTTATAAATTATTCTCTTTGGATTATTGAATGGGACTAGTACAGTGGGTGACAAAAGACTGTCCAGGTGTGTCGACAAAGTTCTGTCTTTCCTGTTGAGCTAGGGTTTATTCTTCTCCCAGTAATGAGATTTCACTAGAAAGACAGGCAATTGGGGATCCAGGAAGGGAGAGAAGGAGAACTTGCAGAAAGTCCTCCTGAGGATTTCAGGTGAGCAAGATTGGAGGCCAGGGGGAGGTACACATCGAGGTTAAAGGGAACTTGATTCTTAGCCTGGTTCTAAGCCTTTTAATTTCCTTTGCATCAAATTGCTCAGCATGCCCAAAATACCATATTTGTGGTTCATCATTCTCTGAGACCCCACACTATTCTCTAATGTTTTAAATTAACATTTGTTATGTTTATGATAACAAAAAGCCATGAAACCTCTTGAAAAACTTCACCGAATCCACTGTTTTATCTCATAGAGGTTCTAGAGCTAGGATCATTGCAGCATTATCAGAGCTCAGACTTCTGCAAGTGTGGGGAAGAATGTTTACCGGTGTTAGTAGCTAGGGGTGGATGTCAATCAACGTAACTGCAAGAGGGCAAGGTAAGAGAAACTGAGAGCTTTCTTATCTTTCTTTGGCTCTGGGAATCATACCCAATCGTACCTCGCACATGCTAAGCAATGCTCTACTGAGCTACATCCCCAGCCCCATCTGAGGGTTTTCCGTGCTCTGTTACTAGCCTAGAACATGCATTGTACTTTTAAAAACAAAACAAAATTAGGAACCCCTGAGAGGCCAGTGCAGTAAGCATTGAGAGCTGAGGCTGAGATGTCATACTGAAGAGAAATGCTGGAAGGACAATGATCCACCACCTGAGACTCAAACTGTGAATCAGCCACGTGAAAGGAATACAAGCAAGGCTGCAGTTAGCGGGAAGGGAGGGAGGGTGTGGACACAGAGAGTGGCTGCCCACTGACAGCACTTAGTCAAATTCCATATGTGCTCTGGCCCAGGCCCCCAGATCTGCCCGGATGCATGCAAAACACCTCTGCAGTACCACGCTTTCCAAGCCTGTTTCCCATGGGCTTGTTTATAAGCACTAACATCCTTACTTCTGAAGGCGACAGGAGTAAGCCTGTGTTTCCTGCAAGCAAGAGCCTTGTTAAAAGTTGCACCGGATGACACCAAGGATGAAACAATTCTGCTTGTAA
This sequence comes from Aplodontia rufa, assembly GCA_004027875.1. Taxonomy (NCBI): domain Eukaryota; kingdom Metazoa; phylum Chordata; class Mammalia; order Rodentia; family Aplodontiidae; genus Aplodontia; species Aplodontia rufa. The sequence continues at coordinate 11,316 of PVKS010046288.1, forward strand.
AGAACTCCGAGCAGTTCTGCTAAAGCTCAAGCAGAAAAGGAGAGTGTTAGAAGATGAAGTTGGCGAGGCAGGTAAGCACGGGCCCCGGAGGGTCTTGACCGCTGAGGACATAGTTTTATCCTGTGATTTGATCAGCTTTGAACCCTAGTGTGGAATCTGCTACCAAATCATTGCATGGCTTTGAATTATTTACTTTCTTTGAACTTTAGTTGCTTGATTCATTAAGTCAATATATTGGTTTGGGTAACTGTTTAAATCATCACAATTCTAAAAGTATTAATCTGCGGTCTACTTCATACCAAGTAATCAGGTGCTTATCTTACCACATCATCCAGAGATTACTGGTCTCAAGTGCATGAGCCATGACTAAGTGATATTAGGAATCCCAGAACATACCTACACATCCCATGAACTTTTCCCAAATGTGTTCAAGCTCCTGGAGAACATGGTCTAAGTTCTAATTCATGATGACTGGAGGAACCAGGAGATCGTAGGTCCTTTCGTTTTGAACGAAGTTTCAAAATGAGCTTCAGACTCAGAGTGTACTTTTTATGAAAGAAGAGACCCTATCTCCTGTGTACCACTCTTTCTGTACTTAGAAAGAACTAGGCTGTTGTATTAAATATTTCTTAAATAAATGAATGGACAAAATTATAAATCAGATTATACATGTGAAAACACTGTGGGAATTATAAAATAGCACAGATTTGAAAATTGTCATATTTAACCAAAATAATAGTTTATTCAGAAAAACATCTATTGGTTGTAAAACAGTTATGAGTTAGGATTTCAAGATGGTTCAAGAAACCTAAACAATCTCCTTCTCTCCTGAGTCTTACTGAGATGACTGAAAAAGTGCTTGGGATTACTTGAAAAGCTCACCTGCTACATATTACTAGTCCTGAACTAGTTCATCTGAGAGTTTTAAAGACAGAAATCAAGGCCAGGGAAAGGGGCAGACCCAAGGAAGGCTGATTTATAAAACTTTATTGTGGTCTTCAGCGTCAGGGTAGAGGAGATTATCAGCATACTAAATTTTCTCACTGTGTCTTAGAATCACTTCATTGAGATCATTGTCCAACACTAACATTTCATGTCACAGGTAGACTATCTGATGGGAAAGAGTTGTTATGGGAAGGGGTCCAAATCAACTTGATTGAAATGAGTAATGAATGTCATTACTGAAAAATTCAGCAGCAGTGATGGTTTCAGGCATAGCTGGATCCATAGCTGGATCTGCGGACTAAAATATATATAATCAGAAACCAATTTCTTCCTTCTGGCTATTTGTATTGTTTCCCTGTGTTTTGGTTTAATTTTCAAATGCTTTTATCATGTGTAGGATCCTAGTATCTTGGCTACTGATTTTAAAAAGTTTCTCCACCTTATATTTTTTAGCAAAATTTCCAGAATTTAATCTGAACAGACACATTAGGAATATGTACCAAGTTTCAAAAGGATGCAGAGTATCATGCATCACCCATGTTCATTGGTACCTCCCGTGCTTTTCACCTGTCAATAATCTAGCTTTTCAATAATAATTTACTGCTAATTTTGCTTTATCATTATCATTTGAGTTGGCTGTAGTTTGTTCAGTTAACCTATGGTGTGTGACATTGTATATTTTTGTCAATAGAGTTTTGTCCTATAATTTTCCAATACACATGTAAGTGGATTTTCAGATATCCTTTGGTGGATAAACATTTTATAATATTCCTTTTGTTTATATATTTTTCAAACTAAAATATTACTGATGTAGCTGGATGCTTTTTGTACCTTGTCCTATTTCCCTCTACAGAAGCCAGCATGCCCATGATTTTGGGATGTGTCTAATTTCTAATATGTTCTCAAACTTTTACTACTTAAGTATGTACCCCTAAAGTAGTGCTATTGTATATTTCTACATTTACTTAAATAGCACTACAGTATCATTCTGTATCTTTAGTTTTTAGTGCAATATTATGCTTTGGAGATTTATCTTCATATACAGATTTGTTCATTTCATCTAGTTCACTAATTATACAAGAGCAACTCATGCAGAGTCTTCCTATAA
>PVKS010046289.1:0-13369 GCA_004027875.1 Aplodontia rufa
AGAAGATGGAAAGATATCCCTTGCTCTTGGATAGGTAGAATTAATATAATAAAAATGGCCATTCTACCAAAAGCTTTATATAGATTTAATGCTATCCCTATAAAGATACCTATGTCATTCTTTAAAGACATAGAAAAAGCAATTCTCAAATTCATTTGGAACAACAAGAAACCAAGAATTGCCAAAGCACTACTAAGCAAGAAAGATAGACTTACTTTTGCTAAATGATTATTTTTGCTTTAAGTATGTAGACCTAAAACCATCTCTTGAACACTCTAATTTTTTAAAATTTTATTTCTTGAGGGAAGCATTATTTTTAGAGTGATTTTCTTTCTGTACATGTTTTTCTTTTTACACTTGAAGAGGAGGACTGTCCCACGTCACAAGGTGGGTTTTAGTGAGGGAAGTTGGCTCAATGGCTCCCAGGGGCGATTGGGCTGGCCTGTGAGAAGTGCAGCATTTTACACCTCGATGTTGTTGGTCAGACCCTGCTATCAAGATGGATGGCACCTTCACAAGGACATCTTTGATTGTCTGAACACCTCCTGTCTCTCTGGCTTCCATCTCACCACCACTGCCCCACCCAGTCTTCCCACGGACCTCACAGAGGTGTCCACCCCTGGAAGAGAAGCAGACTGTGATTGAAGCATCCTGGTGCACGTGGCCACCATTCCAGACTGGCTTCTGCCACTGCAAAGATGTGAATGGGTGGTACAATTTCCACTTTCATTTACTTACACTCCATCTCCCTGATTTGTAAATACGCAGTATGAAGAGGTTTTTCTTCCATGCAAAGAGTAATAAACTGGACTTTTGTGTGCCTGTGTGGACAGGCTCATTTTCCAGCATGCTGTGATTTGATCATGTGATGTAAAAATTTGTGTTTTATAAAATTTACTTTGTTTTTATTTTTCTACTTTGAATTATATCCATTTGGACAGTACCTGAATAAATGAGAAGCTTCTATCATTGACCTGTACAGGTCGTTACTCATTGGAGGCCATGTGTCCTCTTCCCATATGGTGGCCCTGGTCATGTCACCCTGGATGCTACCTTTCCTCATCCCCATGTGTCTGTTCCCTGCTATGCTCCTGATGATTTCTGCCTCAGTGTCCTTTCTTTTCTGTCCTGTGTATCTCACAGCCTTATCTCCTAAGACCTTCCCTCCTCCTGGCTCCTCCTCCCTGTCCTGTCTGGGTCCCAACTAGTCTTCCTCTCCCCGGAGCCCCTGGCCAGCCTTGGGCTCAGGGCCTTATAGTTGCACCCGGGTTGCCTTGCTGCCACCCTTCCTGAGTGACCAGACACAGCTGGTATATGCGCTGGGGATCAACCACATCTTCTGCCAGGCCACAGGGGAGTTGCGGTCACCCTATCTGTTGTGTGGGTGGGGCCCTCTGTGTCCCCCCAAGTCTCTGACTTTATCTCCCACTGCCTCCTGGCCCTGAGCTTGAGCTCCAGCATGCTTTCATGGTGGCTCAAGCATGAGATAAACTGTAGGCAGTCAGCATGAAGCTATTTCTGGTACACAGCAGTGGTCAGCCAGATTTTTACCATAAAGGGTCAGATGTTAATTATTCCAGGCTTTGTGGGCCACAGGGTCCCTATCACAGACACTCAACTGTGCCTTACCCTCTCAAAGCAGCCATAGATATAGAAAGAGTGGGTGGGGCATATGCCCATAAAACTTTATTTACAAGAAGTAGCAGTGGGCCAGATTTGGCCCAAACCCTGCAGCAAGCCAAATTGGTGTATATAGGGATGCTTCCATTCTCTAATGTATTGGAGTTTGATAGGGCATTTGGAACCTCAGAAGGGGAGTTGTTTAAGTGACTCTTATGATGATGTTTCCTCCCCCCAACAGCTGGCACCACGGATGTGTGCCAAAATGCCTGGAAGTTCGAGCTCCTTTTCTCAGTGCTATGGGCTAAACCTGGACTTAGAAACCTGCCCTTCAGTCAGGTATTTTTCCTCAGGCAGGCAGGATGGAAAAGATCTTCAGATGGCTATGGGGTCTAGGTCCTTTGGCAGAAGTGGAGTCCTTCACAGACACTCGGGAAACTCCTTGGATGTGGGGAAGCTGAGGAAGCTTGGCTTTGGGTCAATACAATGTGGCAAAGAACCCAGGGCTCCATTACTGTCAAAGTTATTATGTGTTTAGCTGAGAGGTTCACAGGCTTGTGTTTCCCTCTGGCCAGGTGTTAATGCACACAAACTCTTGGGAGAGAATGAAAGATTGGGGGGGAAAGAGGCCTTGTTGTAGTCAAAAGAACCACTCCAGGAATGTCACATGTGGAGAATTTGGTGTAGGGAGTTGATTACAAAGGTGACAGAAAGGCTAATGTCAAAATGGGCAGTTAGACTACCCCAACATGTAGGAGCTGCAGAAAGCCACTAGCAGCATAAGCAGAAGGAATTGGCACTAGCCAGTCTCTCTTGCCAAGCTGCTGTGGCTGGGTTGACTTGAAGCCTACCCCTGCTCACATGAGGTCCTGGGCTTGAGACAGGTTTTTTTCCTTCAGAATTTCATCTCCTACCAGTACTCGCAGGAGCAGACATTACAGAAAACTGGATGCCAGGGATCTAGGAGTTCTAGTGTGGCCTTGTAGTTGTGGTCAGAAGTTTTCAGAGCATGGATGAGACACGAGAAATGTAGAAACCCAACCTGGAAGGGATGGACAAACCAAACCGGAAACACAGGCCTCCAGTCATCTTTCTGCTCTCTGCTCACATGGTCATTGTTCTCTGTCCAGAAACATTGGCTCCTCTCTGTTCCCTTGTTCCACTGTGGACACATTTGTGAGGTTTTTCCTTGGAAGGAGTGGTTGGACTTGGTCCTGGGCAGAGCGGATTAAGGCCAGGGCAGGTTTGGCATGTGATGCACCCAGACGGTCCCATGGAACTGCAGCCTGAGCCCCACCTGAAGCAGAGGACCCTGTGTGGCCTCTGGGAGTCAATGGAACTGTGCTCTGTATTCTGCCTTTAGAAACATTCACTGAGGAAGCTGCAGACGCTGTTCCAGGTGAAATCCAGCAATCAGAGGTGGCAGTGTGCCTCAGGGGAGGTGGAAAGGCCTCCAAACAATTCTTGAAAACAAAGCTCAGGTGCCCTGGACACTGGTCTCTTTACGGTTCCCACAAAATACTTCCATGAACCTGCAGGGGCCTGGCCAACACCCCCGCACAATCACCAACTCGAAAACACTCATCCCTACCTGGATCCCAAGGGAAGGTATCAAGCAAAAACTAAGACTCCCAGAAACATCATGCTACCCCTCAGTCTCTACCTCCTGCACCAACAAAGAGTGCCTCTCCTTCTCTTCTTGAAGGTACCCATATCACTTCTAAACCCAGCACTTGTCCTGGCCTCCTCAGCCCCCTTCTAGCTTCACACACATGCCCTCCCTCTACCTCTGGGCACACTGCAGGCCTCACTACCTAATGCTGGGACCAGCCTTGCAAGACGGCAGCCCATGCTACTGAAGCACACAAGTCCAGGCTCAAACCAGATCACTGCAGACATTCTTCAGGAGGCCAAAAACATCCAGGGGCCATCAATCAGATATGGAATCAGGGACAGCAGTGCAGTACACCAGTCCAGTTTTGGCCTGCCTCTTCCTCTATACATGCATGGAAGGCGGCTGTGTGAACAGTCCAGGACCATTCCTGACCCCTTGCAGGTACACCTTGCAAAATCATCAACAAGCCTCTGCTGCAGTAACCCCTGCACCAACAACCACTGCCTGACCTTGTGTCCTCAATGCTCAAGCCAACCATCCCACACCCAGCAACTGTTCCTGGTCCCCGAAGGCATTCCCTAACCAGGACGCACATGCCCTCCCCCATCCCTTGCCCACACTGGAGCTTCCCTAACTTCTGCTGAGGCTCTAAAAGATCCAGTAGATCTGTTGTTGGATGCCAGGGAGGTCAAACTCGCAACTGCAGGCCTGGTGGGGCAGCCACATGCAAGGGGGGATGCCACCCTCGCAAGGCCACGGCCGTGAACATTGGAAAACTCACCAGTGAAGTAACAAGAAAGAGGATTCTGGTGTGCCCTCCCCCACTACTTCCAGTGTCAAAATTCTGTTCTTTAGTTTTCTCGGACACTGAGGACAGCAGAAGCATGTCCGCTTCCATGTCGCTGGGTCTTCTTCTGAAGCCTCCTGGATGAAATCCCTCCACTTTCAAAAAGTGCTTGATCCATGTGCCCTGACATGAGGGCCTAGGGCCCACTGGATAGCCGAGGGTGTGGCCATGGGTGGGGACACAGTGGCTTGGGGTGAGGGGTGTGGCCTGTGATTGGCATGGATTCCACCACCCTGTCTCAAAGGAAAAAGGAGAAATCAGAACATCAATGCACACACCCTTCATTGCACTCAGGATTTACTGGGTCATACACGCTACTGCGCTCAGAGATGCTCACAGTGCCTTCTCTGATATTCACCCCTCAGGGTTCTTTGTTGGGCACAAAAGCTGTGCAGGCATCAGAGATTTTCAGGCTATGCAGAAGAGCCAGGATGTAAGGCAGATTCAGGGAAGATGTAAGAAATTGGATCAAACTTAAGAAAGTGGTGCTTGGAGTTCAGACAGGGAGCCAAGAATCCCAGAAGCATTGGGGCCTGGACAGCAATGACAGGTGCACTGAGCAAGGCTGCGCCTAAAGAATTGTTGAAGTTCACAGCCAACTTAGAGGAAATAAATTCAATCTGATGAGAGAGATGGAGTCCATACTGGGTCCATACACTGGAGGTGAGTGCAGATGAGCACTGAGGGTGCCTGCTATGGAAGGAAAGGGAAGCAGTACATGGTGGCCAAGTTCTGTGATTTTTGCAGCATTTTGCTGCAGACTTGACCCAGAGAGACCAGGCCAAACTCAGAAGACTGTGGTGATTGCCTTACATCATTTCCTGAAAAAAAATCTTGAACTCCCTCTGTTCATTATTCGCATAATTGTGGGGTAAACACTCTTCCAAACATGCATCTAGCTATTGGACACATTGGGAAACACACACCTTCATTGTGATCTTTTTCTACTCCTGTTTAAGGGTTGCTCATCTTAACAACAAATCTTCTCTTGACACTCTTCTGCCCCACATCCATTGTCATCTGTCCATGTAGTGTGTTCATCCACGTACCTGTGGTCCCAGGACCAAGCCACAACTCTTGATTTCTAAACTTTCTCTTCTCTCTTGTCCCGCCTTTCCCATCTTAGTCTTTCCATACATGATCACTTACCTCCATGAAGAAAACAAAAGGTTGATGCATGTGTAATTACTTTGTTTCACCCTGACAACACTAGCAAGTGCCACAGCTGCATTTTCCATTGGCCCCACAAATCCCCCCTCTTCTCTCCATCATCTCTTCCTCTCAATTTGTAATACTCACCTCACTCGCGTTCAATAGCACTGTCCCATAGATTGCCTGGCTTGCACCAATTGGACATTTACTCCTCAGGGATTTGCAAGCAGGGAATTCCAACATCAAATCATGGCCAGACATGGGTGCCTTGTGAATATCTGTCAGCTTTCTGTTTTTGAACATTCATGCTGCTAGAATATTCTCAAAGTGTAAGGAAAAACTTTGTATGCCCTCAGTTTTCGTCTGGAAGGGTTGTGGTCGATCGGTGAGGGACATTCAGTCATAAAATAACTCCATTTCAAAGGTTCCTCCTGCTAATGCCATTACCTTGGCAATTAAGTCTAAACCATTTAAAAACCCGGGGCAAATGGTGAGATTCTCAGAAAATAAACTTTCGGAGACACCAGTCCTCCCTGCTTGGATTTCCTCCGAGGTATCTGCAGAGCCATTGGCCAAGCTCCATGGCCAAGGAGCAGACTTGGCTTGTGGAAAACACACCTCCAGCTACACCTCCCTAGCTTGGTTCCCAGCATCAAAATTAACAAATTTAATAAATACACAGGAAAGCCAAATGAGCAATTGTTTTCCATCTTCCAATGAAGGGTGACTAAAAACTAAGGCAAATGATTTTTACAGTAGGTGAATTTTCCACATATATGCATATAGGAAAATCCTCTGTTATGCCACAACCAAAAGTTTGCTGAAGTCACTCAAATGCAAACAGACAGAAAAAAAAGACAACCACTTAGCAGACTCGGTATTTTACGGATCTCCCACATTTTCAGGCAAACTCTTCAGAAACAGAAGCATTGAGCCTTAATACATTTTGCACACAGGATACCGCATATTGTTACCAAAATGTCATGTTGCAAACCATGCGGACATATAGTTGTGGAGATACCTCTGGTTATGGGTCAAAATGGAAAGAATGAACAAGAAATAGTGTTACAAAAATTTGTAGGGCCACATTTTGGTCGTTCAGCTCAAGGAATCCATAGCTGTGTAGAAGCACACGCGTGTGCGCGTTTCCCCACACACTGACAAACAATAAATCTAAGATTAAATCGTTATCTATATTTTAAGGAAGAAAATGTAAAATGTCAAAATCACCATGAATTAGAAATAGAGTTGAATACAGTCACACACTTACCATAAGGAGGATATGGGTTTTGGTAAAATGTAAGGAGCAGTACATGCTCTCCACATTGATAATGCAATTCAAGCCTTCAACACACTTCTTGAAAACAAAGCTCAGGTGCCCTGGCCACCGGTCTCTTTACGCTTCCCACAAAATACTTCTACCAACCTGCAATGGCCTGGCCAACACCCCCGCACACTCCCCAACTCAGAGACACCCATCCCTACCTGGATCCCAAGGGAAGGTACCAAGCACAAACTAAGACTCCAGGAAACATCATGCTACCCCTCAGTCTCTACCTCCTGCACCAACAAAGAGTGTTTCTCTTACTCTTATTGAGAATGTCCATATCGCCTCGGAACACAGCACCTCTCCTGGCCTGCTCAGCCCTCTCCTAGCTTCACTCACATGCGCTCCCTCTACATCTGGGCACACTGCAGGCCTCACTACCTGATGCTGCGACCAGCCTTGCAAGATGGCAGCCCAGGATACTGGCACACACAAGTCCAGGCTCAAACCAGTTCAACGCAGGCATGCTTCAGGAGGCCAAAAATATCCAGCGGCCATAAATAAGGCAAGGAGTCAGGGACAGCAGTGCAGCACACCAGTCCAGGTTTGGGATGCCTCTTTCTCTGTACATCCCAACTTTGCATAGAAGGCTGCTGTGTGAACAATCCAGCACCATTGCTGCCTCCTTGCGGGTACACCTTGCAAAATCATACAAGTCTCTGTTGCAGTAGCCCGTGCACCAACAACCACTGCCTGACCTTGTGTCCTCAATGCTTAAGCCATCCTTCCAACATCCAGCAACTGTTCCTGGTCCGCGAAGGCCTCCCCTAACCAGGAAGCACATGCCCTCCCCCATCCCTTGCCCACACTGGAGCTTTCCCATCTTAAGCCTAGGCTCTACAAGATACTGAAGATCTGCCGTTGGATGCAAGGTAGTTCAAACTCCCCAACTGCAAACCTGGTTGAGCCAGCCACATGCAAGGGGGTGTGCCACTCTCGCAAGACCACGGCCGGGAATATTGGAGAACTCACCAGTGTGGTAACAAGAAAGAGGATCCCTGTGTGCCCTCCCCTGCTGCTTCCAGTGTCAACATTCTCTTCTTAAGTTATCCCAGGACACGGAGGAGACCAGAAGCATGTCCTCTTCCGTGCCGCTGGGTCTATTTCTGAAGCCTATTGGATGAAATCCCTCGGCTTTCCAAAAGTGCTTGTTCCACGTGCTCTGACCTGAGGGCCTAGGGCCTACTGGACATCTGAGGGTGTGACCATGGGAGGGGCCACAGCAGCCTGGGGAGGGGGTGTTGCCTGTGACAGCATGGGTTCCACTCCCCTGTCATAATGGAAAAAGGAGAAATCAGAACATCAATGCACACACCCTTGATTGCACTCAGGATTTACTGGGTCATACACGCTACTGCGCTCAGAGATGCTCACAGTGCCTTCTCTGATATTCACCCCTCAGGGTTCTTTGTTGGGCACAAAAGCTGTGCAGGCATCAGAGATTTTCAGGCTATGCAGAAGCGCCAGGTTATAAGGCAGATTCAGGGAAAATGTAAGAAATGGGGGCAAATTTACGAAAGTGGTGCTTGGAGCTCAGACAGAGAGCCAAGTATCCCAGAAGAATTGGGGCTTGGACAGCAATGACAGGTGCACTGAGCAAGGCTGCGCCTAAAGAATTGTTGAAGTTCACAGCCAACTTAGAGGAAATAAATTCAATCTGATGAGAGAGATGGAGTCCATACTGGGTCCATACACTGGAGGTGAGTGCAGATGAGCACTGAGGGTGCCTGCTATGGAAGGAAAGGGAAGCAGTGCATGGTGGCCAAGTTCTGTGATTTTTGAAGCATTTTGCTGCAGACTTGTCCCAGAGAGACCAGGTCAAACTCAGAAAACTGTGGTGATTGCCTTACATCATTTCCTGAAAAAAAATCTTGAACTCCCTCTGTTCATTATTCGCATAATTGTGGGGTAAACACTCTTCCAAACATGCATCTAGCTTTTGGACACATTGGGAAACACACACCTTCATTGTGATCTTTTTCTACTCCTGTTTAAGGGTTGCTCATCTTAACAACAAATCTTCTCTTGACACTCTTCTGCCCCACATCTATTGTCATCTGTCCACATAGTGTGTTCACCCACGTACCTGTGGTCCCAGGACCAAGACACAATTCTTGATTTCTAAACTTTCTCTTCTCTCTTGTCCCACCTTTCCCATCTCAGTCTTTCCATGCATGATCACATACATCCATGAAGAAAACAAAAGGTTCATGCATGTGTAGCTATTTGTTTCACCCTGACACCACCAGGAGGTGCCACAGCTGCATCTTCCAGTGGACCCACAAATCCCCTCTCTTCTCTCCATCATCTCTTACTCTCCATTTGAAACACTCACATCACTCACGTGCAATAGCACTGTTCCTTAGATTGCCTGGCTTGCACCCAGTGAACATGTACTCCTCAGGGATTTGCAAGCAGGGAATTGCTACATCAAATCATGGCCAGAAATCGGGGCCTGTTGAATTTCTGTGAGCTTTCTGTTTTTGAACATGCATGCTGCTTGAGTATACACAGAGTGCAAGGAAAAACTTCGTATGCCCTCAGTTTTCTTCTGGAAGGTTTGTGGTCGATCCGTGAGGGACATTCTGTCATGAAGTAACTCCATTTCAAAGGTTCCTCCTGCTAATGCCATTACCTTGGTAATTAAGTCTTAACCATTTGAAATACCCAGGTCAAATGGTGAGATTCTCAGAACCTAAACCTTTGGAGACACCAGGCCTCCCTGCCTGGATTTCCTCTGAGATATCTGCAGAGCCTTTGGCCAAGCTCCATGGCCAAGGAACAGAGTTGGCTTGTATAAAACACACCTCCACCTACACTTCCCTAGCTTGGGTCTCAGCATCAAAATTAACAAGGGTAAGAAATGCACAGGAAAGTCAAATTAGCAATTTTGTTCCATCTTCCCATGAAGGATAAATAAGAATTAAGTCAAATGATCATTACAGTTGGTGAATATTCCACGTATATGCACATAGGAAAATCCTCTGTTTGCACAACCAAAAGTTTGCTGAAGTCACTCAAATGGAAACAGACAGAAAAAATACACAAACACTTAGCAGACTCGGTTTTTTACGGATTTCCCACATTTTTAAGGCAAAATCAACGGAGTCTGAGGCATTGAGCCTGAATACATATTGCACACAGGATACTGCAAATCATCACCAAAATGTCATTTTGCACACCATGCCGACATATAGCAGTGGAGGGACCTCTGGTTATGGGTCAAAATGGAAAGAATGAACAAGAAAAAGTTAGTGTTGCAAAAAGTCTTTAGGGCCACGTTTCGCTTGTTCAGCTTAAGGAATCCTTAGCTGTGTAAAAGCACAAGCTTATGCACGTTTCCCCACACACTCACACACACTATGTCTAAGATTAAATCGTTACCTATCTTTAAAGTAAGAAAGGGTAAAATGTCAAAATCACCATGAATTAGTTGAATACAGTCACACACCTACCAATCGGAAGATATGGGTTTTGGTAAAATGTAAGGAGCAGTACAAGCTCTCCATATTGATAATGCAATTCAAGCAATCAACACACTTCTTGAAAACAAAGGTTAGGTGCCCTGGACACCGGTCTCTTTACGCTTCCCACAGAATACTTCTTTGTATTCCGTCTACACAGAAGAGGCAGGCTGTAAGGCGGATTTAGGTAAGATGGAAGAAATGGGGGCAACCTTATGAAAGTGGTGCTTGGAGCTCAGACAGGGAGCCAAGAATCCCAAAAAAATTGGGGCCTGGACAGCAATGACAGGTGCACTGAGCAAGGCTGCGCCTAAAGCAGTGTTGAAGTTCACAGCCAACTTAGAGGAAGGAATTTCAATCTGATGAGAGACATGGATTCCATACTGGGTCCATACATTGGAGGTGAGTGCAGATGAGCACTGAGGGCACCTGCTATGGACTAAAGGTAAGCAATGCAGGATGGCCCAATTCTGTGATTTTTGAAGCAGTTTGCAGCAGACTTGACCCAGAGAGATCAGGTCAAATGGAGAAGACTGTGGTGCTTGCACTACATCATTTCCTGAAAAAAAATTTTCAACTCCCTCTTTCATTATTCACATAATTATGTAATAAACACTCCTTCAAACATGATTCAGCTATTGGACCCTTTGGGAAACACAAACCTGCATTGTGATCTCTATCTACTCCTGTTGAGGGTTTGCTTACCGTTACGACAAATCTTCTCTTGACACTCTTATGAACCACATCCTTAGTCTTCTGTCCACATAGAGTATTCATCCACGTACCTGTGGTAACAGGACCAAGCCACAACTCTTGAATTTTAATTTTTCTCTTCTCTCTTGTCCCACCTTTCCCATCTCAGTCTTTCCATGCATGATCACTTACCTCCATGAAGAAAACGAAATGTTGATGGATGTGTAGTTATTTTGTTTCACCCTGACACCATCAGCAGGTGCCACAGCTGCATCTTCCAGTGGCCCCACAAATCGCCCCTCTTCTTTCCATCATCTCTTACTCTCCATTTCAAACACTCACCTCACTCACGTGCAATAGCACTGTTCCTTAGATTGCCTGGCTTGCACCCAGGGGACATTTATTCCTAAGGGATTTGCAAATAGGGAATTGCAACATCAAATCATGGCCAGAAATCGGTGCCTGGTGAATTTCTGTGAGCTTTCTGTTTTTGAACATGCATGCTACTTGAGTATTGTCGAAGCGTAAGGAAAAACTTCGTATGCCCTCAGTTTTCTTCTGGAAGTGTTGTGGTCGATCCGTGAGGGACATTCTGTCATGAAGTAACTCCATTTCAAAGGTTCCTCCTACTAATGCCATTACCTTGGTAATTAAGTTTTAACCATTTGAAATACCCAGGTCAAATGGTGGGATTCTCAGAACCTAAACCTTCAGAGACACCAGGCCACCCTGCCTGGATTTCCTCTGAGATATCTGCAGAGCCTTTGGCCAAGCTCCATAGCCAAGGAGCAGAGTTGGCTTGTGGGAAACACACCTCCAGCTACACCTGCCTAGCTTGGGTCCCAGCATCAAAATTAACAAGTGTAAGAAATGCACAGAAAAGTCAAATGAGCAATTTTTTTCCATCTTCCGATGAAGGATGACTAAGAACTAAGACAAATGATCAATAAAAATGGTGAATATTCCACGTATATGCATATAGGAAAATCCTCTGTTTTGCACAACCAAAAGTTTGCTGAAGTCACTCAAATGGAAACAGACAGAAAAAAAAGACAACCACTTAGCAGACTCGGTTTTTTAGGGATCTCCCACATGTTTAAGGCAAACTGAACAGAGTCTGAGGCATTGAGCCTGAATACATATTGCACACAGGATACCGCATATTGTCACCAAAATGTCATGTTACACACCTTGCTGACATATAGCAGTGGAGGAACCTCTGGTTATGGGTCAAAATGGAAAGAATGAACAAGAAAATGTTAGTGTTACAAAAAGTCTTTAGGGCCACATTTTGATTGTTCAGCTTAAGGAATCCTTAGCTGTGTAAAAGCACAAGCTTATGCGCGTTCCCCCACACACTCACACACACTATATCTAAGATTAAATCGTTACCTATTTTTAAAGTAAGAAAGGGTAAAATGTCAAAATCACCATGAATTAGTTGAATACAGTTACACACCTACCAATTGGAAGATATGGGTTTTGGTAAAATGTAAGGAGCAGTACATGCTCTCCATATTGATAATGCAATTCAAGCCATCAACACACTTCTTGAAAACAAAGCTCAGGTGGCTTGGACACCAGTCTTTTTACAATTCCCACAAAATACTTCCACCAACCTGCAATGGCCTGGTCAATACCCCCTCCCACTCCCCAACTCAGAGACACCCATTCCTACCTGGATCCCAAGGGAAGGTATCAAGCACAAACTAAGACTCCCAGAAACATCATGCTACCCCTCAGTCTCTACCTCCTGCACCAACAAAGAATGCCTCTCCTTCTCTTCTTGAGGCTACCCATGTTCCTTCTGAACCCAGCACCTCTCCTGGCCTCCTCAGCCCTCTGGTAGCTTCACACACATGCCCTACCTCTACCTCTGGGCACACAGCAGGCCTCACTACCTGATGCTGGGACCAGCCTTAGAAGACGGCAGCCCAGGCTACTGGCGCACAAAGGTCCAGGCTCAAACCAGGTCAATGCAGCCATGTTACAGGAGGCCAAAAACATCCAGTGGCCACAAATGGGACAAGGAATCATGGACAGCAGTGCAGCACACCAGTCCAGGTTTGGGATGCCTCTTCCTCTATACATCCCAACCTTGCATGGAAGGCTGCTGTGTGAACAATCGATGGCTATTCCTGCCCCCTTGCAGGTACACCTTGCAGAATCATGCAACAAGCCTCTGCTGCAGTATCCCCTGCACCAACAACCACTGCCTGACCTTGTGTCCTCAATGCTCAAGCCATCCTTCCCAAACCCAACAACTGTTCCTGGTCCCCGAAGGCCTCCCCTAACCAGGAAGCACATGCCCTACCCCATCCCTTGCCCAAACTGGAGCTTCCCTACCTTCTGCGGAGGCTCTCCAAGATCCTGTAGGTCTGCCTTTGGATGCCAGGGAGGTCAAACTTGCCAACTGCAGGCCTGATTTTGTCAGCCACATGCAAGGTGGAATGCCTCCCTGTCAAGGGAGACCAGAAACATTGGAAAACTCACCATTGCAGTAACAAGAAAGAGGATCAGGTTGTGCCCTCCCCCGCTGCTTCCAGTGTCAACATTACTTTCTACCTAAGAAGCCCCCCACCCACTGTATATCCCAGGACCACCCCCAACTCCTGTCTACCCCAGGACGCCCCCACCTACTGTCTTACTTA
>PVKS010046290.1:0-13966 GCA_004027875.1 Aplodontia rufa
TCTGTCACAGGAAAGTATGGCGCTAAAACTCCAAACCTAAGTTCTTGTATTTTGAGGAAAGAAAATTTAAAGTCAGACACAAAATTCAAGCCAGGGAATTTTAGTATAAGTGAAAGAGAGGTGAAAGTAAAGTAAAAGCAGAGTAAGATTCAAGCAGAGAGCACTCTCAAGAGAGAGAGTGGGCCATCTCTGAGCAGAGAATGACAAAGGAGAAAATGCTGTCTCCAAAATTATGGCTGTTTTATGATTGATTTGAAATTGGGGTTCTCTTTCAGCAACATTCACCAATCAGATGTTGAACTGCTCCTTCATGTCAGGTGGTGAAGTTTTTGACCTCACTTGTCCTTTCCATAAATGTCATGGTGGCCATCCTAGTTAAGGGGGCTTCATTTACAAGTCAATCCCATATTAATGTGAGCATTGGGGTCAATAGTGGTCAACAGTTACCTTAGTGCACCTGGACACAGTTGCTTTTAGTTTCATCTCAACTTTTATGGGTCCTGTGAGGAGATCGTCCCATAGATCCTTAATTCTTGAGGCATTCTCCCTCTTTTGCTTTTGTTTATGCTCAACATTTGTGTACCAATGTTTTCCATAGCTTATCTGTGTTGGTAGTAGCTTAAAGCAAACTTCAAGAGTAAACCTGTGGCCTTTTCAAGCATTTCACTGATCATTGCTTGTTACTACCTAACACCTCTGTCTATGGAGGAAAAAACAAAACAATACAAAAAAAAAAGTTCAAAAAATGCACAAGTTCAAAATGAAAAAAGGCCATATTTACTCTAGTAAAAGAGCACATGTAACGTACCAGAGCGCACTTTCAAATCAGATAAGAGTTAGTCCAGATAGTTAAAGAATACAGGAGTCCATGAGATCCTCAGGAGAATAGTTCTCAAGGAAAAGAAGACTTGTCCTTATATTGTCCTTCCATTTTCCTTAGTCCTAGCTAGACAGAAAAGGAAACCACAGGAATTAGGGTGTTCCCTGATGTTCCAGGGTGCAACACCCATTTTATATATTTAGTCCCAGCATTTTAGGCCTATATCTGCATTGCTCCAAGTGAGAATGCAGACAGATTCCCTCCAGTTATCTAGCATGAGGGAGGAACTTGGCAGAATTTCATACTACAAGAATAAAAAGTCTTTTAGGTTCTATGTCCAGAAGCATGGATTTGTAATTCCCAATTTTTTGTCTTTCTTTCCTATGACTATATTTCCAAAATTTTAACTTGTAGTCCTGAGGTCTATCTAAGGAATTTTTATGATTTTTCCCCTCTGCTCGCATCCTCTTTCTCTAGAGTAGAATTTTTATTTCCCATCCCATTCCCCACACCACAGGTATGGTCTTTTATTTGAGTTCCAAGAGTTATAACTTATAGATTTACTCTTGAATGAAAGTTCCTTAAGTTTCCTCCCCCATCCACATCCTCCAATTCCAGCTGACTCCTCTCTTGGGTTACCAGCACTGTCAGTTGGTAGTTTGTGTACTCACAGCATATCTCAGGCACACTTATACAACCTCTGGGATGTCCTGAGCACAAAGGAAGAACACATTTCTCAAACCCAATATTTTCCTACCATTATTTTATTTGATGTTATCTGTTCCTCATGGTACTTGCTTGGGCCCTCTTCCTGCAGTGCTGATCCTCTTCTGATCAACCTCAGATCTTGGGTCCTTTGTTAATCTGAGATCTCATAGTTCTTTGTCCAACTGAGAACACTACAAGACAGCAGAATGGTCTCCTCTGAGGAGGGGATGATCCTGTGACCCACTCAATGATGTATGGAGCCCCACACTGGGCACCAAATTGTTAGAAAGAAATATTATTACAAATTCTGAGGTGCTACAAGAAGATAAAAAACAATTGCCCAGAAGTTGGTGAGCAAAACAGACCTTACTTCTGCAGAAGGGTGCACTCACAAAGGGGTTCAACACATTTTGGGAGGCAAGCTGTCTGCTTATTTCTCCAACTGGGTGCAATCCTATCCTTTACTCTGATTGGAGGAGCTCAGGCATAGAGGTATAATGGGATTTCTGATAAGGAGTTTAATAATGGATAATCTCTGATTACATGGTTCCCAGCTTAAGATGGATTCCTTTTATAAGACTACATTCTGAAAATGAACCATCAGTCTTCTTATTTCTCACAATAGGTTTATTACTTCAAATTCATGTTGCAGGAAGATGTAGTGGTGCACACCTGTAATTCCAGTGTTTTGAGAGGCTGAAGGAAGAGAATTGCAAATTTGAAGACAAACTTGTCAAATCAGTGAGACCATGTCTTGAAACAATAACAATAAAAAAGGTCTGGAAATGCAAAGAAACTCTGGGTTTAATCCAAAATACCCCCATAATCATACCTGGTGGACATTTCAAATGAATCCTTCTTTATAAAAAGTTGGTTTGACTTGGGTAATTCATGATTGAAATGAAATGTGTTCCAATGCAATACAGTATTATTTGTGAACAAAATGGAAAACTATTTACTTTTTCTCCCTCCTTCATCTCTCTAATATTTGAAAACTATTCATAAGTACCATTGAAGTGTTTTTTTCATGTATAAATATGATAAGAATCTGTTTCTCCTTCTAACAGGAAACAAGTAAAAAACATGAGATATATTATCAAGATTTTCAATGAAATGTCATGTTTAAATTGTTAATACATCCTTTAAACAGGGAGTGGAGTGATGGCAGTGAGGTTGGAGCACTTGCCTGGCATGTGTAAAGACCCAAGTTCAAACAGCAGCACCACATACAAAAGTAAGTGTTGGAGAAACTGAGGCCAGAAGAATAAATAAATAAACTTCATTCTCTCTTTCTGTCTCTCTCCATTTTTCCTTTAAAAAATTTCCTTTACACAAATTTAAACTCTGCTTTGGTATAACTATCTAACCAAAAGAGGATTTTAAGGAAACAACATGAGATTACTATATAATCATCACCACCCTTGCTGTAATTACATAAATAAGCAGCAAAATTTAAGAAAAATTTAATGGGGACAAGCCAACATAAGAAGGATCTCATTACATGCACTCACTGCCATAGAGGGGTCTGGCTGGCCTGAAATGAAGGATATCTGCGCTTCAAACTTGTAACACATACTACAGTGAAGGCTACATTAAGAATCACAAATTCTTAATACTTTTTTTTATCAATTTTTTTTTAAAGAAGGACAGTGAGAGAGACAGAGAAAGAAAGAAACAGCTTTATTTAGTTTTTCGCATGGCTTAGTTGCTCCAACACTCAGTTATGTACATGGTGCTGGGGTTTGAACCCGGGTCCTCATGCTTGCCAGGCAAGCGCTGAAACCACTGAACAACTGCTCCAGCCCCAATTCTAAATACTTTTGAATGTGGTGGTAGTTTAATTTCTGTGTAGTATTCCATTTATAATAAATGGTGTCCATTTTATTTATCCTTTTATTGTTACATAATTGAATTGTTTCCAGTTTACATACATTGCTGCTTAAATATTCTTTTATATGGTGAATATATATAGGCATTCCTATTGTGTATGTGTTTAAGAATGAAATCAATGAACAACAGCTACAATTTATGTCAGTGTCTAAGATATGTCACCAAAGAGTTTATGAAAGTGGCTGTAACTATTTACATGTGTAAGGGCTTATATGTTAAATGTCCCTCAAAAGCTCATGTGTGGATAATTTAAGAAAGTTTAGTGGTGAAATGATTGTGTTTTGAGATCCTCAGTCCAGTCAGTGAATTAATCCCCTGATATAGATTAATTGATTGGTAACTGAAGTTAGTGTGGCTGGAGGTGGTGCATTATAGGAGTGATGTCTTTGGAGTCTATATTTTGTTTCGATAATGAGAGCTCTCTCTGATTCCTGATCATGATGTCTTGAGCTGCTTTATTCCATCAAATTCCCATCATGGTGTTCTACCTCACCTTGAGCCCTGAGAAAAGGAGCTGACCTTCTGCAGATTAAGATCTCTCACAATGTGAGCCCCAAATACACTGTTCCTCCTCTCATTGTTCTGTCAAAGTGTATTGGCCACAGCAACAAAAAGAAGTTGAATAAAAATAACATACACTGCATTAGGCAAGATTACTCTTCCTCTATATCCTTACAAACCTTATCAGTGTTTTAAACAATTGCATATTTGTATTAGATTGTGACCTTTCTTTTAAATATGTGAGGCACTTTGGATTGAAACAAGGGTCTTAAACATACAAGACAAGTGCTTTATCACTGAGCTGAGTTCTAAACTGTTATTTTAACTTATATGTCAATCATTAATCATATGGAGTACCTTTTCATAAAAACTTGGGCAATTTTATATTTTTTTAAATGACTAACCAGAAGTTTTCTTACAAGTCATCTCTTTTAATATCAGTAAGTTGAGTCTTCACATGGGATAAATGCATAGTATTTTGTTGGGAACATGAGGTTCAGCTGGCTTGTAATTAGCAAATTACCTGACCACGGGACTAAGCTATTTGGCCACTCATTTGTTACAATTGAAGAAAGGTGTTTGTATTGTATCCTATTGGCTATTGTAATGGATAAATAGAGTAGCAGCTAGTCAGGTAGTGGAAGTAGCCAAAAGAAGAAGTAGCCAAAAGAATGCAAGCAGCAAAAGAATGCAAGCAGCAAAAGAAGGAAGCGGCCCAAGAAGAAAGCAGCCAGAGAAGAAGCAACCTGCCCTGTCCTGAAGCAGAAGCACGGAAGCAGCAGCAGCAGCAGCAGCAGCAGAGACAGCGGAGAGATCAGCAGTGGTAGAAGACGCAAGCAGTAAGAGCCTCAGCTGCAGAAACAGAGACTCTGGTATGGCAGTAGAAACAAGGACTATGAATGTGAATAGCCTAGACTCAAAATGTAATGCCTTAAGGGCCTTGACTCTGAGAGGGAGTTCGAGGGAAGAGGAGAAGAGAAGAGGAACTCAATAAAGAAGCTTGCTGCTCTGTGTGTCTCTCAATGGCGTGTCGTGTTTTCTCTGTGATAAAAAGGCAAAGGGGACGTGACAGTATTTCTTTAAAAGCCAAGAGCTTTGTACACTGCACAGATATGTACAGGGCTGTAAAAGATTCCTCCTGTCCCATGCCCCATGTACATCTGCATAAACCACATCAGAGGAATTGTAAATCTGCACATGCAAGCCCAGTTGACATTGACATCTCCTAGAGTATTTACAAAGCCCTAAACTCAAGTCCACATTGAGTGTACTCTTATGCTGGGACACTTCCACCTTCTCATTGTATTGTCAGAAAACAATCCCAGATATAGGAAGGGACTATTTTATTTTATTTTATTTTTTTTACCACTCTCATATTTTTTTTAATTTTTTTTTATTTTTGAGTAACCTTACAAGATTTTAACAAAATAATATAAAATGTGTATAAAATGTGTATATATTCTGGATGGAAGGGACTATTTAGAACAAAATAGATGAGCAGAGTTCAGTGAGTCTCTTCCCCCTCCCATAATGTTTTATTTGAAATAATTTCATCAATCAACCTCAGAATCCCTTCTCAGTCCCTCTTCACATGAGTCATTTTTATGTCCCTCTCCACATATGGGCACATGAACACACACACACACACACACACACACACACACATACAGATTTCTCAGATTGGGACCATTAACATGGTGGCAAAGATGTTGCAGACAATATGGAGGTAAGCAGTGGAAAAATTCATAGATTCGAGATAAGTCATCCATGGGGCAGGATTTGTGGTAATTTGTCATGTGCCCATAGAACAAAAAATGTACAGGAACATTTGAAAGATTTCTAGAATGGTAGGGAAGACAGGTCTAACATTCAATATTTTATTTATCTGCAGCTACACTAAGTCCACATAGCCTTGTGTAAAAAGAAACAAGAGGAGACAGTTTAACTTTCTTCCCATAAATTTTTTTGTGTTTTAAGTGGATTTATTTAAGCTCGTAAAGTGTCGATCTTATTTCTCCATTAAAAACATATTGGAGAGGGCAGGAGCAGTTGCTCAGTGGTATCCTGCATGTCTGGAATGCATGAAGGCCCAGATTCAAACTCCAGTAAAACATACACATATAAGTTGTCAGAGCAATGAAAACCAGATGAAAAACTAAAGTTAAATCTCTCTCTCTCTCTCTCTCTCTCTCTCTCTCTTACACACACTCTCTCTCTTTTAAAAATTAAAAATAAAAGAAGATATTTGGTCTGGAGTTGTGGCTCAGCGGTTCTATTTTTTCTCTGGCATGAATGAGGACCTGGCTTTGAATCCCAACACCACATAAAAAAGCAAGTGTTGGAGAAACAAAGGCCAAATGAAAAATAAATAAAATGAATTTTCTATCTCTCTCTCAAAAAAAAAAACACCAAAAATGTAAACAAAAACAAAACCCAACAAACAAAACCCCACTGAAATCTGATTTTATGGGGGAAAAGACTTTCAATTCCCTAGATATACTTCAGAGTAATGAGAGTCTCTAGAAACAGATGCTGCTGGATACTTCCAGGCTTCAGAAATGTTAAAAATCAATTTGTGTTGTTCAAAAGGCACCTAGTCTATGAAGCTTTGTTGGAGTGAAATACCTATTCTCATAAAGAGCAGTGACTCTTTGATTTTATGGTATCCTATTATGGAAAATTGAGCCACTAACTGCTTAGTGTTGCCATTTTTTTGTGTGGATTGTTCAACACAGGGGCTGAGATGGCATGCTTCTATCTAATTCTAAACACAATGCAGCAACACTGAAAGGTGTATTGTCAGAGAATGATGATATATAAAGTTTATTTTATTTCAGTAGCATTTTTTTTCTGAAGTAAAATGGAATGTTAGCCCAGAAGAGAAGTGATTGCCCATGACCAGACTGCTGGAACTCAGGACTTCCAGTTTATTCCCTGATGCCTCTTACCCCTTCTTATAAATATCACCTTTTCAGGGAAGGAAATAGAGGAAGGTAGAGTCAAAAAGGGAAAGTTCATGGAGGGAATCACACTTAACTTTCTCATGTTCTACATGAACATATCATAATGAATCACATCAACATGCATATTGGGCAACTAAATTAAGAAAAACTACTACTAAATAACAGAAGGACTAACAGAGTGAGAAAAGAGAATGGGATGGTGATAAGGTGGGAAAGGAAATACTGGGGACTGAATTAGACTCAGTTATATAGAACCCTTTTTTAAAATGTGCATTCCATTGTCAAGAATATCTAGCAAGAACAGGGGGTGTAAGGAAGGGAGTGGTAGGGGGAACACTGGCAACTGGGTTAAAACAAGGTGCACTCCAATTTTCCATATGTAAAACAATGTAGATCTTATTGTGACATATGTGAAAAATGTGGGTGGAAGGAAAGGGAAGGGGCAAAATGAAACTGAATTTGAACAAGTTAAATTCCATGTTTTTATAATTATGACATTATATATCATGTATGCCTAAAAAAGAACCAAAAATTTTAAGAAAAAAGCAAATTCTCATATTTTCAAGTTTCTACATTTTCTTTTTTCATTTTAATA
Organism: Aplodontia rufa; assembly: GCA_004027875.1. Taxonomy (NCBI): domain Eukaryota; kingdom Metazoa; phylum Chordata; class Mammalia; order Rodentia; family Aplodontiidae; genus Aplodontia; species Aplodontia rufa. Next base: position 7,478 of record PVKS010046290.1, read on the forward strand.
AGAAATTTATGTGTTGAACAATCAACATGCTTCTAACAAAACAATATAATATATACATAAAAATTCTGAAAATCAGATTTACACCCAAGAATCCCTCCCCAGTTATCCATCATTATCCATCCTATCCCCCTTCCCAATACATCTGTATGAATTCCTTAGGCAGTATGTCAGTACACATTTTATAGATTTGAAACATGATAATTGACTTCCTTTCTGAATGTCCAGGTTCTAGCTCCAGCCTCCACAGAGGAGTGAAGATATTCAACCCTTGATTCTCTGGGTTATGCTGACTTAATCCAGCATAATTTCTTCCATAGCCATCCATTTACTTTCAAAGGCTACAATATCATTATTTCTAATTTCTAAGTAGAACTCCATGGTAAATCTGTATTTTCTTTTCAAAGAGAGAGGGAGAAAGAGAGATAGATGGCATACAGAAGGAATCAATTTTATTTATTTTTTCATCTGGACTATGTTTCTCCAACACTTAATTGTGTACGTGGTGATGGGGTTCAAACCTGTGTCCTCACACATGCCAGACAAGTACTTCAATCTCTGAGTCACTGCTCCAGCCCAATTTCTGAATTTTCAATGCTCAACACTAAAATGTAAATCACATGAATTTCCTCTTATATATGCTTTAAGGTAATCTCAAAGTAATAACCAGTATGGGGGGAAGTCTGAAAGACACAATGACTTATATAAGGCCATGGTAATGGCAAGAACATAGAAATTCTGAAGCCAAGTCTGTGCCCTTAAACTAAAGTTGCTGATTGCATTGACAATTTCCCAGAGGGCTGAAAGGCCATTTATATTTGCATTATTATGCACAGATAAGGAGATGAGAAATCAGCACCCCAAAGGACAATTTGGGGAGGTCTTAGTATAGGTAACTAAGCTTTGAAGAAATGACCTAAGTTTCTTATCATTAGAACTCAACAGAACTTAGAACTCTGGTTGCCAGGCATACATTCTAGAGACAGTCCCTTATCCAGTTCATGTGAAGGCAGATGTTCAAGAGAGCAAGATGTGTTCTTGATATGCAGAAAATTTCTGAATTTCTAGCCACATAAGGTCCAGATTGGGAGCATTTTTAGAGGTTGACTCAGCCCTCACCATACCCTTATGACCACTTATCAGGAGGCACACACAGGTAAAAGTGAGCAGCCCAGAGAAGACAAATCCAGACAAGTCCTCATCTGCATTGACACATGAGAAGTCCTTAGCCTTTTCCCATTTCCAAATGTGTGTGTATGGGGAAGGAGATCTGATGATTTACAAATCCAGACAAGTCCTCATCTGCATTCACACATGAGAAATCCTTAGCCTTTTCCCATTTCCAAATGTGTGTGTATGGGGAAGGAGATCTGATGATTTACAGGGGACCTACAGTGAAAGAAGTACATTATGAGATATTGGAACCCTTGCAGGACTCTCATGCTTATACCATTGGACATGAATGCCAGTGTGAATATTTAAGTATTGGATAATAGTTTGTTTACCTAAATATTTCTCCAGAAACCCCATTCTGTAATCTGTGTCACAGCAAATGGAGACCTATGTACATATTCATATATACCTGATTTGGATATAAAAATTTTCAATGGAAGAATCCCTTGTGTAGTCAATCAGGGTAAACATTGTTAAATGTACTGACTGTAAGACATTCTCTTTGCCAAGTTCCATGAAGATCATCAGGGAGCTACTTGTTAAGTCGGTCTCTCTGTTTAAAAAATAAGAGCACCATACAACCATCAGTTTTATTTCTAGTTCAGGTTAGATGAAATTTCTGGAGAAGGGTCTCCCCAAGGGACTGGAGATGGCTAGGATATGGCCAGGGCAAGACCCAAATGTATGGATTCCCCTAATCTCTGTCCTAGCAACTTTACCAGTTGAAAGACTTCAATGCCCATACCCCAAGAAATCTAGACACCTCCTGAAAACATAATAGCTGTGAATCTTCAGATTACAAATTTGTAAAGAGGAAAGAAAATATTTTCACATCATCTTTTAATTTTAACTGGAACAATAGTAGTTCTTTGCTCTTGCTCCTTTTTTGTTTTTGATACCTGCTCCACGTAGCCCATATAGCGCTTAACTCCACTGTACTCCTAGTCCTTTTACAAGATTTAAATACTAACACTCTTACCAGGAAAGCATTTACACAATGGAGGGAGGGTTATACAATTTAAAAAAAGGTTAGATTCTTCTACATATTTTTGTGAGTATGTAATATCACAAGATCAAATCCTTATTGTTCAACCAGGCAAGGAGCCCTGTCCTCACATGCCTTCATAATATTTCAGTAAATAATGTGATTTTTCCAGCACTTCAGTCTTTCAAAGCTGGTGAAATGGGATGGGTTTTAATTGTGCATTCATTTAGCCATGCTACAAGGACAATATATGTGTGTCCTAGTGGGCTGCAGGTGTTTCTAGGGCTGCCATACAGCAATGCCATGGATGGATGATTTAAGAATAGTTTGTTCTAATTCCAGAGACTATATATCAATGTGCTTGCTGGAATGATATCTTCTGAGGCCCACTCTTTGTCATGTAGATTGCAATTTTCTGCCTCTTTGCATGGCATTCTCCTGTGCTTCTGTGTTCTTATTTCTCCTTTTCCCCACAATGATATTTGATATTTCCTGAAGGCCTATAAAAGCATATTCTTACTCTCACATGTAAACATATATACCTTATAAAATATACAGAAGCCTCTTGATTACTGTTCACCACCCAGAGACAGAATATTGAAAATGTTTTTTACTCTTCTCTAACAGTGTAAACTTTATTTAAACTTTAATTTATCTAAAGAAAGACAAAACTCTCTGTTCATGTCTGATGGTTGGTCCTGAGTCTTCCTTATATCTAATTTCCTAGCTAAATTTAACTGAGTGGATTGATTACCAGGGTGTGAGTTTCTTTAATTTATTACTTGTGGTTTATTGTAAGAGTTCTATAATCATTCCTTCTCATCAAATTCATTCTATACATTGCAGTTCACCCTTGATGCATTTGCTGTATCCTTGCACTTCTCTTTCTAAACTCATTACAAAGATATACCATCTGTATGCTAGTAATTTCTAAATACATCTCCAATCAGGCTTTAATTCCCTCTCTAAAACTCCACAACTGTCCATGTGATATCTCTACTTTGAGATCTCCTTCATAAGAGTGTTCAGTGTATATTAGGTGATCAGTTCTCATTTAGTAAATCAAGAAATTAGATGAATATTTTTGACAAATAGGCACATTTCTAGGATGAGAATAATTTCACATTACAAATTTTTGCAATGTAACTAATTCTATTAAAAATTTAAAGGATGAAAACAATGTAAATTTTATAATTATCTTTTGTTATATCATTAGAATATAATGTACATATTTATAAAACATAAAATATAATTCATTCTGATTCAGTCACTAGTATTTCCCCTTCCTCCCTCCCACTATATCACCTTCCTTCAATTGATTTTCTGCCCCTTATATATATGCTTATACTCATATTATTGTTCTGTTGCTGTGCATGATGATCAATAAATGGACAGAGGAACTAAACAGATACTTCTCAAAAGAAGGGAGGGAAAATTGTCAAAAATATTTGAAAAAATATTCAATATTTTTAGTAATTATAGGAATTCAAATTAAAACTGCACTGAGATTTTTATCTCACTCCCATCAGAATGGCAATTATGAAGAACACAAGTAACAATAAGTTTCAGCAAGGATATGGGGAAAAGGGTACACTCACAAGTTGTTGGTGGGACTTCAAATTAATACAACCAGTTTGAAAGTTGTATGGAGATTCCTAAAAAAAAAGAAAACAAACAAACATTGAAATAAACTACCATAGGACCCAGCTATCTCACTCTCCCTCTCCTCAGTATATAGCCAAAAGATCTAAAATTAGCACATACAGTGATGCAGCTATATCAATGTTTATAACACACAGTTCACAGTAACTAAGCTATGAAGCCAGCCTAGATGCCCCTCAAAAGATAAATGAATAAAGAAAATGTGATACAAATACACAGTGGAGAATTACTCAGCCAAAAAGAAGAATGAATTTGTGGAATTTTCCAATTAATTGATGATTCTGGAGACTATCATTCTAAGTGAAATAAGTGATTCACTAATAGTCAAAGGTCTAATGTGTTTGTTTTTTTTTAATGCAGAGTTAAGTTTTGCATGAGTCTTGTGGTCTGGTGGAAATACTTTGACTTTGGAATGAGGCACAACTCATTCTCTGCCTCATTAACTTATTAACTATGGTGTTTGGTCATGAAAGAGATACTACATATACCACAAACTGCTCATAAGATCTAAGCTCATATTGCCAAATAAGAAGTTTGCATTTAATGCACTTAAACAATAGAGTCAAGGCTGTGGAGAAAATGGAGTGTGTGCTTACCCCAATTTGTGAGATACAATCTTTCTTTCTTTGCTGTCAGACATCTGAAATGAGAATGGACTGTGGCCAGCATCAGGGGGGATGAAGGATCTACTAGTGACATTTCCTGGTTGGTGCTTCCTGTTTTCAACTCAGGGCCTTGCCTTTCCTGCTCTTCAGGCCTGTAGAGAAGTATTAGTATGGAATTTTCTCCATCATCTCTAGCATTAGAATGTGGTGGTAGGGGGATAACCAGGTTCCTTACATTCTGTGGTTACGGAAGACATAGCTCTCAAATCTGCAATGTGACTGCTATGAACTGAGACTTGCTGGAATGTGTCAGATTTGAGGGTGTACATCCAAAAATACCTATACTTCAGTAATAACACTTCACTAGCCACATGATACTCTCAAAATATTGGATCATATTATAAAATAAGTTCCTACTGTTTCTTTTATTTGTTAATGTAAACACTGGAAATTTTTATATTGCCCTGTGCTTCACATACTGTTTCAAATAAAATTGTTAGAAATACTGAGGTGCCAGAAGAAATGCAATCACATGATAGAAAATTTTGGGGCAGGACAAACTTTATTTCTGCAGAAGGGCATGCTACAGAATCTAGCAAGCAAGTGCACCTGGGTGGGTGATCTACCTGCTCTTATCACTAACCTAAAGCAGTGCTGCCCTTCACTCTTATTAGAAGAACACTGGGGTACAATCCATATGACTAGCCAAATTTTAAATTGAGGCAAGCAAAACAAAGGGCTTTAACTAAAGTGACTACAAATGAATGCAGTAAAGGCTGAACATTTTACTCTGTAAATGAAAAACTATTTTCATTGGACATTCCTGCTTTAGGGGGTTGCTTCCTCATTCAAAGCTCAATATGTCTCCTCCAAGACAAGAAAGCAGAAAAGTTAAATGAAATTTTACAGTAATTTTCATATATTATTTCCATTCATGAATATACAGACATATATAATTCTTAAATTGGATTTAATTTATATGATAAGTTAAATGAAGATGTTCTTCTGGTTGGGCTAATTCCCACTTCTGGGAGGAAAATTTGCCTTAAAATAGGTGATTTCTAAGATTCTGAGTTCAAGTTCTGGATTAAAATAAAGAGAAAACCTACAGCAAGGAACCTAGCTCTAGCCTCATTCATTCCTGGGTTCGAGCCACCTCTTGTCACTCAGAAAGAAGGCTCACTGGGCTAAGCATCAGGGGATGGCCTGGAGCCTTGCCCAATCAGCAGCACTGCAGTGAGAACTGTCCAATCCCCCGCACAGCCAGAGAGGAGGAGGCAGCACTGCAGTCAGCTCAGCCTGCAGTCAGGAGCCGCCATTGCTGCAGTCAGCTTCTGGGTTTCTCCATCATGCTCATTTGTCCTGGACCCCTTGGGACCCTGCATAGTTCTGGCACCCGCCATTCCTGCAGTCAGCTACCAGGCTCCTCCACCATGCCTAGGAAGTCCAGTTTGCTGTGCTCTGCAGTTGCTGAGGACCCCTTGGAAGCCTGCCAGGCTTCGGAGCAGCAGGAAAGGGTGAGTAGCCTGTGGCCTCTTGAACCTGGGAATGAGGCCTTGGAACCAGGGTAGAGGAGGCAGGAAAAGGAGCTAAAGGACACTTCAGTCCTGGAGTGAGCAGGCTGAGACCTCCTCGCTGCAGCACACACTAGTCCGAGTGGCCATCCATCCCTGTGCAGTCTTCCCCTTACCCATATGGCCCTCAAGATGGCCTCTTCTCATGTGGGGCGGTTGTGTGGCAGCCCAGCATCTTCCCAAGGTGTGTGTTGATTGACAAGTGGGAGGATCTCAGAATCACCTCTCCACAGGCATTTTTTTCCCTGCAGTGTAGTAGCTGTGCCCCCTGAGGGACTTGCTTTATCCTTCCACCTAAGATTTGTTTGCATTTTGTTTCTAATACTGGAGATTGAACTCAGGGGTGCATGAACACTGACTACATTCTAGGTGATTTTACTTTTTATTTGGAGACAGGGTCTAGCTGAGTTGCTGAGACGATCCTTGATGTGGTTGGATTTATGTGAATCTTTCCATTGCACAGTAAGATTGCAATTTTTACTTACAATTGGAT
>PVKS010046291.1:0-13365 GCA_004027875.1 Aplodontia rufa
TGGGGTTATGGAAAGGTATTGGCATTAATGGAATAGTTTCCTGAGTTTGGGGCATTAGCCCACACACCCAACTCTTACTCTCGTTTCTTGTTAGAGTATTAGCTTCTCTTAAAGTCATCCACAGGCTATGGTCCCATGATTTTCCTGTGGAAAAGAAGAGATAGGATGGCAAGAAATAGAAAAGAAGAAAGATAAAACTTTCATGATGGCAGAGAAGTATTGATTGATCATTTCAGGAAAGCTTTCCATGTTTTATTATTTATTCCATCTACTTCTGGAGGAGAATGTCCTTGGTTAATTTCAATAGTATTCTGAGGTTTTCCAGAGGTTTGACTGTCCTCAACTGATGGATCGGAGAAAGACATTTTTTTTCCTGATGGAAATACAGTCTGGCAGAATGCGTTAAAGCCTTGTACTTAGTTGTATCAGAATTCGGGAGCCTGGGAGGTCCACAAGGCTCTGTTCCTACGTGCATAGATCTTCTAGTAGTTTTCTTAAGGCTAAGCCATATTCCCCAGTAGGATTGACCAACATTTAGTTAACTTGGTAAATTTCAATTTTAAAATGCCATTTATCTTTTCAATTTTATTTAGTTATTTTATAATTTGCCTAGTAAAGTGCAATCCTCTGACACTGGAAACTTCCAGTGGTATTCCCAAAATGATGCACATTTTCTAAAAACTTCTTACCTACTTTCACATCATACGCTCTTCCACATGGGGAATCTTCTATACAACTTTGGAAAATACAAATGCATACTGGTACCGCATCGAGAGTAAGCTGATTGAACGCCATGTGTAAATGTTCAAATGGTTCCTCAGATGGTGGGAATACAACATCTGAAGTTGTAATTTTCTTCCTGAGATTATGAGTTTGGAAAACCAAACATTGATACTGATTACCAAATTTTTTTAAAAAATTTAAAATGGCAAACTGATCAATATTTTTTCAAAATTTGTATCATCTGGACTATTTCACGATCAGTCACAAAGAAAAAGACTTTTAATATGGGAAGGTTTAAAGACTCAGGAAGGACTAGGCAGGTGTCTGGGCACCTTTCAATCTGTGCTTAACGTTCAGTTTGCTTCCTTTCTGGTTCTGCTTCTCTTTTTCTCAGTTAGGTACATGACACTGTTTGTTAGGTCATTATAGGGAAGTTTACTTGATCCAGTTTTCTTAAAAAACAAAAGAGAGAAGGACAATGAGAGAGATGGAGAGAGAGAGACAGAGAGAATCAATTTTTATTCAGTTTTTCACATGGCTTCATAGCTCTGACACTTGGTTGTATATGTGGGTGTTGGGTTTGAACCTGTGTACTTGCATATGCTGGGCAAGCATCATAACTGCATAACCACTGCTCCAGCCCTTATCTTGTCTTTTGGAATTCATTCAAGTTGCATGTATATTAACAATTTCAATATTACTGATTTAGTTAACCAGAAGTGCTAATTTAAAGACTTCAAAGGCAAATAGAGAAAGTTACATCATTTAAAAAAACATCAATTTTTTAGTGGAGAAGATTTGTGTTTTCTTTTCTTTTTTAAACAACTTTATTCAGTTTTTCACATGGCTTTAGTTGCTCCAACATTTAGCTGTGTACGTGGTGCTGGGGTTTCAACCTGGGTCCTTGTGCTTGCCAGGCAAGCACCGAAACTGCTGAGCCACCGCTCCAGCCCCAAGATGTGTGTTTTTTAAGTGATCAAATATCTCATAATAACATAACCCACAGGAATTAATCTTGATAAATACAGAATCTGTTTCACAGGCCATGCCACTGGTCTATCAGTTTACATTTGATATTAATGTTCAATTTATTAGAAAGATTCATAAATAATTCCCTTGTCATCTTTAGTAGCTTGATTACATGTAAAATTCCTCTCAGATGACTCCTCTTTCACAGACCTTTTATAATTTTCTTAGATTTTTTATAGTTTTTTCAAACATTCTATAAGTTTTATTAAACTTTATAGGTTTTTCCAATACTTTCTGTTTTCATCTTGAACAATCCAGTCATTCTACTTCGTGACAAATATGTTGTTAGTTTTCTTTTTTAATGAGATGAAATAGTCTCATATCTTTATATTTTCTTTTTTTAAGAGAGAGAGGAACAGTGAGAAAGAGAGAATCACTTTTATTTAGTTTTTCATGTGGCTTTTGTTGCTCTAATACTTCATTGTCTACATGGTGCTTGGATTCAAGCCTGTGTCCTACGCATGCCAGGCAAGTGCTGTAACTGCTGAGCCACTGCTTCAGCCCCCCTTTATCCTTTTATTATCAATTGCAATTTGCCTTTCTTGTATACTTGAAAATAGAGTTTTTTCTTTTTATTCATAGCAACTTTAGTTACATGTATTAATTGTAACTCCTAACCCATCATGAATTTAATTCTGGTGAACACTAGTAATCAAACGTTTGTGAAAGGTCTGTTCACACCAGCAAACTTTGGATTGGTAAATCTATGAATAATAATTTCTAGAAGCATATGTTGTTTCATAATATGATTTGTTAATGTGGCATAGAATATGTTTATTAGTTGTTAGTCTCTGAGATAAGAGATGTACAGGAAACGATTTTATCCCTATTAAGTTTTCACTAGGTCTGAGAATTATATCATTGTTGGTACAGATTTCAGATTCAACTTTATATTCTTTGACTTTTCAGTTTTAATTGGTGCATTAAAGTTGTACATAATGATGAATTTGTGCCCATTCTTGCACACAATGTAACAATATAATTTGGCCAATATCCCACCCAATTTCTTGTTTCTCCTCCCTCCATGCCATGGTGATAGGTGCAGAATACACTTCCCAACCATACTCTCCTTTTCCTCCTTCCTGTTTTTCCTCCTCACTCCTTTTCTCCTTCCTCTCATTTACTAGACTTCCTTTAATACATCTATTAATTTGTATTTGAATGCTCTTTATGTGATCTTTTCCTTCCCTCCCACTTTCCTTTATATTACTCTAGCTTCCACAAATGATAAAAAAACACACATTTTGAGTTTCTGAGCTTGGCTAATTTCTCTTGGTGTGATATCTCCATTTCCATCCATTTTCCAGTGAATGGCATAATTTCATTCTTTCTGATAGCTGACTAGAACTCCATTGTATGTATAGATCACAATTTCTTAATCCACTCATTTGGGCTGATTCCATAATTGAGCTATTGTGAATTGTGCTGCTATAAACAGTGATGTGACTGTCACTGGAGTATGCTGATTTTAGGTTCGTGGGAAAAAATCCCTAGAATTAGGATAGATGGGTCACATGGTGTTTCCATCTTTCATTCTTTGGAGAATCTCCATACTGCTTTCCAGAGTGTTTGAACTATTCTGAAGTCCCACCAACAATGCAGAAGTGTTATTTTATGCCCACAAACTCACTAGCATTTATTATTGTTCATGATCTTGATCTTTGCCATTCTAACTGGAGTGAGATGAAATCTAAAAGACGTTTTGATTTATATTTCCCTTATTGCTGAGTTCTTGAACATTTTTTCATATATTTATTAAAAATTTGTGTTTCTTCTTTTGAGAAATTTCTCTTTAGCTCTTTTTCCCATTTGTTGATTGTGTTATTTGTTTTTCTAGTGCTATGTTTAATTCTTTGTATATTAGTTCCCTATTACAGGGGTAGCTGGCCAAGATTTTCTCCCACTCTGTAGGTTCTCTCTTCACAGTCTTAATTATTTCCTTAGTTGTTTAGATTAATGGTGTCCCACTTATTGATTCTTGGTTTTTCTTTTTTTTGTGCTTTGGGGTTTTATTAAGGAAGTCAGTACTGGCTCCTATATGATAGAGTGTTGAGCCTAAGTTTTCTTCTAGCAGTTGGAAGGTTTCTGGTATGATTCCTCAGTTTTTCATCTACTTTGGTTTGAATTTTGTCCTAAGTGACAGATAAGTTCTAATTTCATTTTTTTAACATAAATCTATCCAGTTTTCTAAGCACTATTTTTGAAAAAGCTATCCTTTCTCCAAAGATATGTTTTGTCTCCTTTGTCAAATATCAGAAGGCTATAATAGGCTTGTGGACTTGTCTCTGGTCTTTTATTCTGTTGCATTGGTCTTCATGTCTATTTTGGTAGCAATACCATGCTCTTTTTGCTTCTACAGCTTAATAGTATAATTTCAGTTCAGGTAGCATGGTGACTCCTGTTTCACTTTTCTTGGATAGTATTGCTTTGGCTATTTTGGGTTATTTTTCTAAGTAAATTTAAGAATTCTTTTTTCAATTCATTTATTTTATAAGAATTTCTAGATTTCTGTTCTCATTTGTTCTTTGATACATTTTTCACTCCTGTAGTATTATTATTCAATCTCCAGGTATTACTGTGATTTTTAAAAATTTTCTTTCTGTTAATTTCTAGCTTCATTCCATTATGATTTGATAGGATATAAGGGATTATTTCAGCTTTTTTGTATTTGCTAAAATTTCCTTTATGGCCTAGAATATGAAGAATTTTGTAAAAAGTTACATTTGAAGCTGAGAAGAAGATCAATTCAGCTGTTTGGGGATGGAGTGTTCTATAGATGTCTGTTAGGTCCAGTTGATTTATATGGTTGTTTAGGTTGGTGATATCTTTATTGAGTTTTATTTCATGACTTGTTTATTGGTGTGCCAGGAGTATTGAAATCCCCTATTATTGTGTGGAGGTCCGTGTGGAGTTTGATGTCATGGCGTGTATTCTCCATGTACCTGGGTGTGTTGATATTTTGGGGGACAAATGTTAACTATGCTTATATCTTGTTGTTGGATTGTATCCTTTTCTAGGATATAGTGGCCTTCATTGTTTCTTCTGATTAGTTTTTGCTTGAAATCTACATTATTAGATATGGAAATGGTATTACAAAAACTTACCCACAAAAAAATTAAGAGGAAACAAAAAATAAAAAGGATTCTTAATGAAATATTAAGGAATTATTTCCACTGAAGTGGTCAAAATATACAATGGGAGTAGATGTTTGCTCTCTACTGGAGTTTTCTTAGCACAGTCCCACAGTCCGGAATGATGTAATCCTAGGTAGGATTGTTATGAGATTGTAGGGATGGAGGTCTGGATGGTAGGGCACAGGTGTGATCTGACCTCAGGGGCTTTGCTGGGTGGTGATTGCTCTGGAGAAGTTAGGTCAACATACATCAAGGGCCTAGCTTTTGCTGGTCTCTCTTGGGGATCTAAAAATCAGAAGTAGAAGTCTACCTAGGATTCAAGTCATGAGGCTTGAGGGAAGACCTAGAGACCTTCTGATGGCTACAAATGCAGCCTTTCCAGATTTCCTGGGCTCAGTCTCTGGGTTCTCTTTGCTTACTCCTGACCCACTTCATCTTGTCAACTTGAGCCACCAGACTTAATGGGGATGAAACCAAGATGGTCTCCTCTTAGCCTAGTAAACTTCAATCGCCATGGGTAAATAACTTCTGTAAAGTGTGCCTGAGGACCTGCGGCAGGCACCTGGCAGGATCATGGAGTTGTGTGCTCAGAACTCCGGACACCAACCACAGCTACCTCCTCCAAATGGCTTCTGCCCCATGTCCTTGAGGCCTGCTAGAAAACACAGTGTACCATTAACGCAGTAGAGGATCTCCAGATTTCTGATTTTGGGGTTCTGTGCGCTGGGTCTGACCTTATTTTATCTCTGCTCTCGCTCTTCCTCTGTGCCAATTCAACTTCAGTTGCTGCGGTAGCAGCAGCTGTGTCCCTCCTGGCTCAAGTATATTCTTTCTTTGTTAGTAACATGAACCAAATTTCTGAGTCGTTGAGACTCTTTGACTGTCCAATATGGGGTTTTAGTGAAGATTGTTTTTCACTCCTCTCATAGAAAGCCAATACTCCTGGTATTTGAATCCTACCTCATGGAGGCAAAATAAATACAGCCTTACCATGCAATGTCCACCATCCTGCAACCTCCCACATTTCCGTTATTCATGAAAACATTGTTAAAACTGTGGGATATGTTTCACATGGAAATTTCACCTTGCTTATATCTATTTTATTCATTACCATTATATAAGTATCCCTGAACTGCTTTTAAAGATGAGATATGAAACAGCTAATTATCATTTGGAGCATTCTTTCCACTGACAAATTTATGTAACATGCAGATAAAATAATTTTATTTTACCAATAAACATAGGTAAAAAATATTTTCTACCTGTAATAGACATAATGCCCAGAATTCTGAAAGCATGTTTATTTTGTTTTGTTTGTTTTTGTTTTTTGAGAGAGAAAGAGAGAGATGGAGAAAGAATCAACTTTATTTAGTTTTTCATCTGGCCTTTATTGCTCTGACATTTAATTGTGTATACTGTGCTGAGGTTTGAACTCTGGTCCTCATGCATGTCAGGAAAGCACTCCAAAAAGCTGAGTCACCACTCCAGCCCTAAGCATGTCTGTTTTAATTAAACCAGTAACATATTCACTCTCCAAAAATTAATCAAGACTCATGAACTAGAAAAATATTTAGGTCAGTTCTTAATTTTCTGAGAGAATATCTCATTTATGTAAGTGATTGTTTTTTCTGAAAGCAAAATGGAGTTCTTTGAAAATTTAATATGGGCATATAAGGATATAGAAAATGTTATGCACATATATCACACAGACACACATAAATATATAGGTAAACAGATCTTAAAGCTTTTACTTTAAAATTTTAACCTTGTATTACAGCTACAATAAGTTCACCAATTTATTAAAGAATATCTGGATCCAAAACTTTTTTCTGGTTGATGGAATCAGATTTTTTCACATTACAAACTTTTTACTAATATTGGTAGAAAAAAGTTTCATAACATTTTGACCCAAATTCAAAGCATCTCTTATATTTTTTATTCTTTTTCTGATGAGTCATCTTCACAAGTTTGTATTTTAAAGAGATCATTTTCAGTCCCACACAGGACAGAGTAGGAAATTTACAATACAGGCTTCAAGCTTACAAACTATTATTTATTTGCCCAAACCAGGGAAGGAGGTTGGAGGAAGAGGCAGAGGTAAGAAATGACATCCAGGAAAAAATAGACATTCTAAGTAAGTCTTCTAATGCAATTTGACTGCTAAAAATGGTATGCCTGTCTGACATTTTTCTTCTAAGTTTTTGGCATAGGACCTGATAAGGGAGGTACTGACTAAGGGTTATCCAAAGAAGTACCTTCCAAATCCATAGGAGGGATCACTTGTTTTGCTAATACTCCCATATAATGTTGGATTGGGTAGTGGTACTAAAGTATCAGAGTTAAGTAAGCTTCAGCAATTAGTTGGAAAGTAGAAAAAAACAAGAGGAGAATTTCAAAAGGCTTACTGAAAGATGCTAAGTATAACTGATATTTAATAGAAGTTCCACAGCATGTAAACCTGCAAAAAAAAAAAAAAAGGAAAAAAGAAAAGAGAAAAAGAAATGAAAAACCTTCCTAAAACTAGCTCAGGTGAGAACTATAACAATTTGGTGCTGTTGCTGCTGCTTTTAAACACTCAGATATGTTCAAACTACTGGATCTAATTGCAGAACTATATTATGCAATGGGCTGATACCCACCCACCATATTCTTGAGTTAGTAATTTTAGTGTTTGATTTTGTAAGTCCAAAATGAGCATATCTATAACTCCATTTTGATTTATGTTTCTTACATAGGTTTAGGTTCAAAATAACTGCTAGCTTTAAAAAGAAGTCCACTTAAAAATAGAGAAGGTGATACTATTGCAATCCTGCAGGAAATACCTTGTTGGATTTTATAATCCGAAATGCTTTCAAACAAATTTTTAAATGACATCTATAATTTGAAACTGGTTCATTCTTTTGCCTGCAAGATTGTGTAATGCACCAAAACATTTTATGCAGATAAACTTCAGAGTTGAATTTAAAAGGTTTTAAAGAATTATTCTGGCTCCTTTTGGCATGATGGTAATTGAATAGAAAGATTGACAGACTAAAAATGGAGGTAAAGATAGATAGAACAGTTGAGGTTAATTCAGAGTATGGTATTTCATCGTGTTCTTAGTTTGTTGCTAAAATTTCTATTTGAGTTTGTGAAACTTACAGAATAACGTTATGTACATGGTGCTGGGGTTCAAACCCACATCCTCATGCATATCAGGCAAGCACCGTAACCGCTGAGCCACAGATCCAGTCCAGGTAGTTGTATCTTGACAATGAGTTTGGGGGCATAGCGAAGATCATGACAAGGAGGGGACAGCCAAGGTTGAGAAGAGGTGTTTTAGTCCACTGAGAAGTTCCCATGGCAGAAGCAGGATCAAATAAAAACAGAGGAAAAACAGAGAGATCTAATTAAATAAGTTTTAATGGCCTAGGAGTGAAACCATTGGAGGATTTCATTTAGTGGGAAAATGGTTCATACCAAAGCAAATGAGTCAGTTAAGTGGATGGTGCAAGAGAGAACAATCATTTTTCTCCCAGTGTTATGGTTTTTTGCAATAAAGGCAGACATCTCAAGACATGGGACTTTTTAATTTGCAACCCCTTGATTTTCGCTTAAAATATTTACAAGGTGAACCCCTTAGTCCTTGTAGCTGTTGTAGCTGTAACAATGTAAAATTGCTTGCATTTTGCAAGGAGGAAATTTTTGACAAATTTAATATTTAAAATGTCTCCATGTGTAAATTAAAAAATGCATCTCATTGCTTTTGTAGGTTTTTTTTGATCCTTCCATTTCAATGTACCTCACAAATAAATAATTTTATCCAAATTAAAATTTTGTCTGTCACTTCTATGATTCTGAACAAATATTGGCAAGGTTTATTAATTTCTCTAGAAAGTAGGAAAAATGAATCAAATTTTTTTCCTTCTGAATTTATAGCTCTTCTATGTGAAATAGGTCTGAGTTACAGATTGATGGTGCTTTGGATACGAGTCCTTCAAAAGTCTGTGTGCTAAAAGCTAGGTCCCCAGGATGATGCTAATGGGAGGTGGTGGGTCCTTATGAGAACCCTTAAGTCACTGGGGACTTGCCCTTGAAAGAATTCCTCCTGTTATTCTTCAAGGCTAGGAAGTGAGTACTTTTGCTCCACTCTGTGTTCCTGCCATGATATGGTGCTTTGCCACAAGCACAAAGTGATGGAGCCAACTGATCATAACCTGGAACCTCCAAAACTTTGAGCCAAAGTAAACTTTTTCTCCTTGTAAGTTTATTATCTTGGGTATTTTGTTATAGCAATAGAAATCCCAGTAATACAAAAGAGTCCTAGGACTCTTGGACCCAGACAAACCTATGATTCTGTATTTTCCAGTAACTTTACCTATCCACAAGTGGCCAGTTCTGTCTGACTCAGACTAACGACCCCTTACAGGAATCAGTCTTGTCTCTATCATGATTTCTAATGGTCACATGTCTCTCACTGCACAAACTAGTTTTTGGTATAAACATCATCTACTTTCATAAACTCCAAAAAGATTGAGAATTCAATGTAAAAAGGAAGGAGTCCAAACTAAGAGGAGTTCGAGACGCTCATTGCTCCATGATAATACAGGGAATCTGAGGAGTCTCCATAGCCTCGTTGTTGTGTTCCTCCAGGGGACTCAGGAGTTTGGTGACAATTGGTTTTCCAAACTGCTAATAGACAAGCATATAGAAAATTTAATTTAAAAATATTATTTTTGGATATTATTTGTGATTACAGATCAATTTTCAAACCCAATCAAAATTTTGCTAAAAAAAAATCTCATGTAGCTCAAAACACAAATACTTAGAGCTTTGAAATAAAAAAAAATTACTCTTGCTCTCCTGTGGTTGCAAGAGTTCAGTGAGTATGAAAGTCTCTGCAAAGTACTTTACTGGGTCCCTTGGTTCCCCCAAAGGTCACTGGAATTCTGATATAATTTGTCAAAAGAAAAACTTTAAACAAACTAAATTTAACACAATTTATTTGAGCAAAGAAACAAATTAGGCAACAGCCCAGACTGAAACTGCTTCAAAATGCTCCACCTCAACACCTATACAAGCTCTATTTACGGATAAAGAACAGGAAATGGCTACAGAGATGACTTGATTGGCTGCAGTCAGCTTTTGTCCATTATGATGTGGTTTTGGCAGGTTTCACCCTTTGACTGACTGAGACTCAGTTACTTGTTACAAGAGCATACATACTTCCTGGTTATGTTACAATCTGCTTACACAAGTGATATTATGGTTCACTTTTCACTTTGTGCAGAGAAACCTTTAGGTCAAATTTAAAATATGTGTGAAGGCAATTTTCGGTCAAACTTCATTCAATTTAATAAATCATTAATGTATTTTCCCCTAAGAACAAAGTGTCAAAATGTGTGAGGCCAAAACTAATGGAAATACAATCAGAAACCATATGAATCCAATATTATAGCTGTGGATGTTTACATTCCTCAATCTTAAATAGACAAATCCAGGAGGCAGAAAATCAGTAAGGATATAATTGAACTTACCTCCATCAGACAACTGGATATAATTGACATCTAGACTACTTTTTCAACAATACCAGAATTATTTTCTTTGGATGCTCACATGGAAGTAACAAAGATAAACCACATTTTTAGCCATAAACCACATCTTAAAATTTTGTAAAAATTATCAATCATATGATATATAATATCAGACAACATAGGAATTAATTGAAAAATCAATACTAGAAAGATAGAAAAGCCCCACATACTTGGAGATTAAACATCACACCACTAAGTAACACAGGGGTCAAAAAAGAAATCTCAACAGAAATTGAAAATATATTTTGGACTACAATAAAATGACAATACAAATAGTCAAAATTTGTGAAATTCAGAGAAGCCAGTGTTAAGAGGCAAGTTATAGCACTGAATGCATATGATAAAAAGATCTAAAATCAATGCCCAAGGATTCCACCTTAGGAAGCTTGAAAAAGAAGTGGAAATTAATTTCAAGTTAAGCAAAAATAAATGAAATAACAAAAATTAGAGAAGATAATAAATTGAAAATGTGAAATCAACAAAACTAAATGCTGATTCCTTGAAAAGATCAAGACCATCAGTAAGTTTCTAACCAGACTAACTAAAGAGTCAGAGATAGAAAGGAAGAGAGGCCCAATATCAGAAATGAAAGAGGGATGCTGAGTGTGGTGGAACTGTCCTGTAATTTCAGAGGCTTGGGGAGACTGGGGCAGGAGAATCACAAGTTCAAAGCCATTCTCAGCAAATTAGCAAGGCCCTAAGCAACTTAATAAGACCCTGTCTCAAAATAAAATACAAAAGCTAGACTGGGGATATTGTTCAGTGGTTAAGCAGCACTGGGTTCAATCGCTGGTCCAAAAGAAAACAAAAAAAGGTGAAAGAGAGGATGCTAGTCCTTTTTCATCCAGATTCAATAGACACTAAAAGTATATATTATGGTAATCATATGCCCACAAATTTGATACTCAAGACACAATCTCCCAAAATTCACAGAATGACTATAAAAATTATATATATATTTATAATATTTTATAATTTCAATATTTTAATTATTATTTTAAGAATTTTAAAATTTTATAATTTTAATAATTATATATATAGATAGATGATACAGATATAGATATGATAAAACTAATAATGAATAACCTTCCAAAACAGGAAGGATAAAGCATAAATAGATTCACTAGTATAATACACTAAACACTTTAGAAAAAATTACACCAATTACCTAAATCTCTCCCAGAAAATAGAGGCAGAAGGAATACTTCCTAACTTATTCCATGAATATAGCATTATTCTAATAGAAAACAGACAATAAACAACAGAAAAGCAAAACTACTGACCAGTATCTTTTGTGAACATAAATACAAATATATTCAAAATATTAGCAGATTAGCTAAATCATTACGTAAAAGAATTATACACCATGATCTATAGGGATTAAAAGCTGGTTCATCATTAAAGTACAAATTAACATAACTTGTCTCATCAGCAGACTATGGAAGAAGAGTGATGTGGTTATATCAATAGATACAGAAAAAATTATTTGACAGAATCAAGCACCATTTCATGATAAACTGTGTCAATATACTAAGGAATTAAGGGGAACTTTCTCTACTTGATAAAAAACACCTGGAAAAACAAACAAAACAAAAACTCTATGGCTAAGCCATACTTAATGGTGAATAATTATAAACTTCCCCACTATGATCTGGAACGAGGCAAGAATGTCCTTTCTTAATGGTGCTTTTAAACATTACACTGGAAATTCTAGCCGATGTAGTAGAAGAAAAAAGGGAAGTAAAAGGATGAGAAGGAAGATGTAAAACTGTCTTTGTTTGTAAATGATTTAGTTGTCTATGTAGAAAATCTGAAAGAACTGATTAAAAATTCCCTTAGAAGAAAAAACTAACTAAAACCAGATTGTAGGGTACCAAGTTAATATACAAAAAGTAGGTCACTTTCATATCTACTAGCAATGAAGAATTGGGATTTCAAATTTAAATTACTATTTAATATTAACACTCTCCAAAATTTTCTACTCAGGTGTAAATCCAACAGACGATGTGCAATATCTATATGGGGAAAGCTAAAAATCTATAAGGAAAGGAATCAAAGACCTAATAAATGAAGTAATAGTCCATATTCATTGACAGAATTACTTAGTACCGCCAAAATGTTCTCCTTCTTCCCAATCTGAACTATATCCAAAAAATAAAAATAATTGTTTAGCTTGGGAACAAACTGATTCTAAAATTTAAATAGAGAAGCAAATAACCCATAATAGCCAACTCAATTTGAAGAAGAAAAAGCAAAGGAGTATTGACCTTCCTGCCTTCAAGATTTAATAAAAAGCTATAGTAACGAAGGGAGTGCATATCATTACTGAAAACAATAAATAAATAATAATAGCGCAACAAAATAGAGACCCTGGAAGGAGACCTCACATATGTGGAGTCAATTAATGTTGACAAGGAGAAAAGGCAATGAAATGAGAAGAACTATAGTCATTTCAACACGTGGTTTTCTACCAACTGGGCAGCCAGAAAAGAAAAAAAGAAGAAAAATCCAGTCACAGACTGTATAACCCCTCAAAAATTTACTCAAAGTGGATTCTAGACCTAAACATAAAATGCAAAACTATAAAACTCCTCAAAAGTATGTTTGGAGAAAATCTAGATGATTATAGGATTTGACAATGACTTTTTAGATGTCATAACAAAGGCACAGACCATGAAGTAAACAATGGGTAAGCTGGACTTTATTAAAATAAAAAAAAAATCCACTCTGCCAAAGACACTGCCAAGAGAATGAGAAAACACGTCGCTAAAGACTGGGAGATAAAGTACATGTTTAAAAAATAATGGCAGCTCTTTTTCCAGCTGGGAACATGGAGGGTGTTCGAGAGAAGAAGAAAAAGGTTCTTGCTGTGCCAGAAACCCTTAAGAAAAAGCGAAGGAATTTGC
>PVKS010046292.1:0-13368 GCA_004027875.1 Aplodontia rufa
GAACAGGGAAGGGAGGTGGGGAGGAACGGAAAGGGGCAATACTGGGGAACGATGTAGCCCGAATTACATTGTTCTACTGTGTGCACATTTGAACATGTAGCAAATCCCACCATTACGTACAACTATAATGTACATCAAATTATGTGCATGCATTAAGGTGGCATAAAGAACGCAAATACTATATATAATTAGAATGCACCAATAAAATATTATGATAAAAACAATAATACTGCCTAATCATTGCCTGGTTATCATCATAATCTAATAAACTTATTAAAGAATAATTTTTTAAATATGAAAAAAATAAAAATGATTGGCTGATATTGAAAACATTCAGGATTAAGAGGATATAGGAAATCAGCCTTTTTATAATCTGTTGGTCCATATGTAAATTTGTAAAGTCTTCCAGCTGGTAATAGTTTATGCAAATTACTATGTAATTTGCCAGCCTAGGAGGGAATAATGTAGATGCACCCTGTTGTCACTTTCACACCCAAACACACACATACACAGCTGCAGAAGACTACACTTGTCCACCCTCATCACCTGGGAGACCATCCCCAGTGGGGAGGGATGGAGGGAAGCACTGTGATTTGCCTAGCTTGGGCCAGGTGCTCGCTCTCACCTTTCACCACAAAAGGATGCTGCCGTCCTCCACCTGTGTGAGGGCTGAGGCCGGTGAATGGCTCCCCAAAGAAAGGGTGCCCCTGAGTACTGGTGGGTTCATTTCCGAGGGCAGCCGTAACAAAGTCCCACAGTGTGCACACTCAAGCAACAGAGACGTGTTGCATCACCGTCCTGGGCCAGAAGCTCAAAACGGAGGAGCCCACAGGTGGGTTCCTCCCAGGACCGCAGGTGGAACTGCTTGGTTCCTGTCCCAGCTCTCAGGGGTTCGCTGTCAGGGTGATGTGTGGCAGCATCTCCCTGACCTCTGCCTTCATCTTCACCCCCTGCTCTCTCTGTATATGTGACAAACTGTGTCCAAATTTCCCCTCTTACAGGGACAGATTGAACTGGGGCCCACCCTGCTCCAGTATGACTTCACCCGAACTTGCCCAGTCACATCAGCAGCAGCCCTGATTCCCAATGCACTCACATTCTGGGATGCTGGGGTTAGGATTTTAACTAGTGAATTTTGGGGGAACACCGTCCACTCATAATAGTTGGTAGGCACTTGACATTAGGGTTTCCCCACAGGCATGGGGGTGTTTTTTCATATTGGGCTGTAGGTGCCGTGGAACCTTGCAGGAATGCTAACCACGAATTCCCCAGGGGTCTCAGAACAGAAAGACTCACAGGCCAAATTAAAGCTTACTAAACAACACAGAATACAAAACAAGAAGCAGGGAACAGGGAGAGAAATGGAAACTCAGGGTGGAAGCACCACGAGACCTGAGTCCTGGGGTAGCAATGTGCAGTGCCCTGCCTCCCTCTCTGCACAGGAGTCTTCCTGACTGATGGTAGCTAAAAGGATCAGAGTTGAGGTTGGAAGAGAAAGCCAGTGGCACACAGTGCATCAGAGACCCTCAGGGAAGGGTGCACCTTACCCAGTCTCATTAAACTGATGACAGCTGCGGGTCTTAGTGTTTCTTGGGCAGAGGACACTTGGTGCCGAAATGTATATCACTAAGACCTCATGAAAATTATGTTCTGATACACTCACACACACACATACACACATACATATACATTTTTACACTGTGAATATTTAGTCTTTGTATGTTTAGTTTAATGTCCAGTAGTACTTGGGCATCTCATGGATATTAGGATTCTTGGTCCTTTCATCCTAATACACACTCTGGACTTGTTAAGTATTTAATTTATTCTTAACATCTCATAAATTTCTGCATGAGTCTGATAAACATTTTGCTTAATAGTTACTTAAAACATCTTAAAAGCAGGGTGCGGTGGTGCATGCCTGAGGATCGCAAGTTCAAAGCCAGCTTCAGAAACTTATCAAGGCCCTAAACAACTTCATGGGACCTTGTCTCAAAATAAAAAATAAAAAGGGCTAGGGATGTTGCTCAGTGGTTAAGCACCACTGGGTTCAATCCCTGGAATGAATGAATGAATGAATGAATGAAGAATGAATGAATATATATACGAAATTAAATGTGCCTATGTTTTACAAAACTAAACACTTCTTTACAGTTCTCAGAATGACAGTTCTCAGAAGCTGCAGGGCATTGCACACTGTCCCCTCTGCAGGGACAGTTGTGTTCTGTGACTTGTCCCTGAGACATTACCTCCTCTCTGGTGTGGAGCCCAGCAGAATAAGAGCTACTGACATTATTTTAATGCCAGTTTGCTGGCTCCAAACTGAAACCTTTGTGTCTGTGAGCTTTTCCATCATTTAATGTTAAATATAATTTGGAGGTGGTGCAAAAGGAAACTGCTTGCTGGGGAAGTGGAACCTTGCATTACAGATTCAGGGAAGTCTGGAACTTCATGTTTCTTCAGCATTACTGTCAGGACCACGTCCTTAGATGCACTTGGTCTTGATTCCATTTCCACATTTTTTGCAGCCCTAGAGATGGAGCCTTTTTCTGGGTAGATACATTCAGTGAATCCTTGCAGCCTGATATTGTTAATGAAAATCTTTGAGCAGAACAAAATGTGTCTTCAGTAGATGTCAAGCCTAATGTATTGATGCTGAAATGTGCAGACTTTTGTGTGCCTTCATATTTGTGGGGGTTTTATTTTTTTTATTTTTTAGAGAGAGGGACAGTGAGAGAGAAAGAAAGAGAGAATCAATTTTTTTTAGTTTTTCATGTGGCTTTCATTGCTACAACACTTCGTTGCGTACGTAGTGCTGGGGTTTGAATTTGCAGCCTCACACATGCCAGGCAAGCGCTGTGACCACAGAGCCACTGCTCCAGCCCCCATATTTGTGTTTTGATATTTTTATTTTCAAAAAGTTTTTTAAAGGATATTAATGTGTGAATCCTTAACATGAATAGCTTAGATTTTTAAAATTTCATGGAAAATGTTACCTGCAAGTCACTTCATCCCTTTGTGTTTCATTTCCTTTTCTTTCTCTCCAGAGATACACATTTGGTTCTTTGGATATAAGGCAAAAATACATAGCTTCACATTTGTGGTAGAATCTTAAACAGATTTTAATTATGCCACCTAGTTGTTCTTAATGCTGGAAAACAATATTGTGAACTATTTTCTGTCCTATTTGCAGTTGAAATGCACTTATTTTTTAAGACAAAGCAATAATAAGAGCATTTATTTATATAAATACATTTATTTCAACATTCCATGAGAATATCAGAAATAATACTTTCCTGAGATCCAAAATATGTTGGTTATGAAGTTGGCCGTAGAATTTGGAAGGATTGACTGAAGTTTAGTCTTTGTTACAATCAGTGCCTATTAAGAAAAATATTTAATGATAGTGATTTAAACATTTTAATTTTTCAGTTGTCATTTTTTTAAAAGTAAATTCACAATACATAGTTCCAGAGCAGAGAAAACACAGGAATATTTTTAGCTGGTTGTATAAGTCAGGTATTATCCTGATACCAAAAAGCAGTAAGCCAGAAAAACTATAATTCATTCATCCTGGGTATTGAAATTCTAAATGAATATTTGCAAAGAAAATCTAACAATGTATTTTTAAAAGTCATATTATAACCTAGTTGGGCCTATTACAAAAAAGACAACCATGATTCCCCCTCAGGAAGTTTGTGCCTGTTACTTCCTGCATTAAGGAAGTGATAATGCTCTATGTACTCCTATCAGTGATGTTTAATGAAAGACACTACCCAACTCAGGTTTTTAAAATACTAAACAGACTTTTTGCAAATTATAAATAGAAAATAAATTTCTCCTTTTGTCAAAAATGGCATCAACAAAAAGCCCTGCAGCAAACTAAAATTCTTAATGCAACATTAGAAACATCCTCGTTAAGTCCAGGATGTGTGCTGTGCTTGCTGGGATTCCATATTTGATCGGGTGCTTACAGCTGGTGAGCAAACAAAGCTCTAGATATAGAGGACGAGACAACATCATAATTATTTGTAAATGATTTGAATGTATCCATGGAAAATCCAAGAGAAAAAAAATCATTAGAATTTCAAGGAGTCAAATAAAGTGACATATATAGATCAGCAAAACTTGGGGAATAAAATGGAGCAATAAATTCCTTTTATTGTTGCTGCAAGTATTAGAAATACCTAGGAATATACCTATCCAGAAAGAAAGCTTGGATAACTAGAAAAACATGCTCTGATGCTGATTTTGTTTTTTTAAGAGCCAGTGGGACAGAGTGAAAGAGAGAGAATCAACGTTACTTAATTTTTCATCTGGCCTTTGTTTCTTTGACACTTAGTTGTGTATGTGGTGCTGGGATTTGAACCCAGGTCCTTGCACATGCAGGCGAGCACTCCAACCACTGAGCCACTGCTCCAGACCCCCAGTGCTGATTTTAATTTGGCAATAAATATGCTCCATTTAATACAGCAAATAATTGAGCTTTTTGTTCTTCATGGCTTCCTTTGGAAGCAAATAAAGCCATTCAACAATTTTTTTTCCATTTTACCAGTGAAGGAAATTGAGGCTTCAAGTGGTGTTTGTGACATGTTCATCACTGGGTACTTTGTGAGCTAAAAGCTGATGTGGTACCAACTCATAGCTTAATGGCCTTTCCTAAAAATTAAACAATCAAATATGCATTTAAGAATATCTTTTTCTCTGCTCTGTGGTCGGTCTTCTAATTTGTGACAATAAAAACTTCCACAGATCGTTTCTTATTTTTAATTATTTTGCACTAGTTTACCTAATATCTGTTTGTTGTAATTCCTCAGTGAATGATCAAGATAGAACTAGAATTAATTTTGTGGTTATGCTTGTTCTTGAGATATGTCTTTAAGGCCCCATAATATGGTCTTAGTACTTTCAAATTGCTAGTCCTTGTAAGATAAAATATATGGTATTTTCTTCACAGTTTTAATTCTTAAAAATAGAAACTGTGCATTTCTTAAGGCTATGTAACAAATTGCTACAAACAGGATGGCCTAAAACAATAGAAATTTATTTTCACTCATCCCGGAAGCCAGAAGTCTAGAATCAGATTCACTGGGTTTGGGGACCCAGCTTGACAAGACTATGGCCATCTTGGTTGTAATCACCATCTCACCCACCAGGTGACCCTTGCACACATTCCAAGACCTGCAGGATCTTCAAAGTCTATAGTTAGCTGAGAATTTCATCCTGGGCACTAGTTCCTGACATGTTAAGAGTTTTGGAGAAAGCCTGGGGTTGTTTTGGTTGGCTGCTGGTCACCTTTGTCTAGTGTACCATATCAGCCCCTTCCTCCTGTTCTGGAGCACAAGGATCCTCCTGTCTTGGTTCCACCGAAGACTTGCCTGTAAATTCCTGACAAAATTGCATTTTGTGCAATTCTGGATTTTTCTGCCTGTTTCTTTGGTTTATAACACCTTCCATCTTTGGTGTCCGTTCTCATGTACTGGGTTTCCCCAAAACTCTGGGCCAAATGAAATCAAGGAGACATCTATAGTTTGCTCGATCCTGAGGCTCTAGTGAGAATCTGTTCCTCACCTCTTCTGCCCCTGGTTGTTGCTGGCACACCTGGGCTTGGGGCCATATCGCTCCACTCTGGGTCTCTGTGGTTATGGTGCCTCTTCTCCTTCATGTGATGGTTCTCCCCCTGCCTCTCTCTGCACAGCCACGCATGTGATTACATTCACAGCCCACGAGATAATCCAGGGTGCTCTCCTGTGCCTTAAAATCCTTAGTTTAATCACATCTGCATACACATACTCTGAACAGAAAACATACTTTGGAGGCACTCAGAGCTGAATTTGAATAGGAGTCAATTCTAGCTTATTGACCTTGAACTTCACTTCATCTCAAAATGGAACTAGTACATTCTCCAGAGAGTTTTTGAAAGGCTTAAGAGAAATGGTGTGGCTGGAGCAGTGGCTCAGCAGTTACGGCACTTGCCTGGCATGCGTGACTTTGTGAGTTCAAACACTAGCACTTTGTACACAACGAAGTCTCGGAGCAACGAAAGCCACATGGAAAACTAAATAAAAACTGTTACTGCTTCTCTCTTTCTCTCTCTCTTTCACTGTCCCTTTCTCTTAAAAGAGAGAGAGAGAGAGAGAGAGAGAGAAATGGTGTGGGCTGGAGCGGTGGCTCAGTGGTTATGGTGCTTGCCCAGCATGTAGTAAGTGAGTTCAAACCCCAGCACCACGTACACAATGAAAACCACATTAAAAAGTAAATAAAAATTGTTTCTCCCTTTCTCTCTCTCTCTCTCTCTCTCTCTCTCAGATACTTCTTCTTGGTCCTTTCTCTTTACTTGCATTCAAAACCTTGTTTGACTCACCTTTGACCTTTGCTTCTCCAGAGCCAGGCCTATCCCTGGCATGTAGTGGTTGTGCAGTACATACTTGCTGAGTGCTTTTATGTCCTCTAAAGGACACAGTGGCATTGCACCGTCACACACTGAGACCTCATCTGGGGACAGCTTAGCGATGATGGCCCATCTAGAAATACCTTGTGCCAGCTGAGTGTCACTAACTCAGCAAGCAGATGTGTATGAAGCAGGTTTGCTCACCCGCGGTTTCTGTGTAACCATGCTGAATCAAGTGCCTGTATGAAACAGAAAAGGACTGATAGCCAAAAAAGGAAATGATAGTGTTGGGGTACAATGAGCCTCCAGTTGTCCACACACACGTGTACACACACTTCATAGAAAACTGATTTTTTTATTAAACTTGTTGGTGTTTTGTATTTTGGCTGTCTGCTTATAGCCAGTATGGCCTCAGCATCTGGGACCTGTTGCAAGTTCCCATGAAGTTCCTTCCCCCCAAGTGCACATTAAACTGCTGAAGGATAGGAATTTGTGACTTGCTGGCATGTGTCATCCTGTGATCACCTAGCTGGCATTCATAGCTGAGGATAAGGGTTTCAACACTGCGATTTGAACCTTTGTGACAACAGAACAGCATGCCACTTTAGGTCATTGGCATTTATTGATCTGGCCCTGGCCTTGGTTAATGAGTCATTTGGCTTTCAATGTTCCTGAATCATGGGCTGTCCTGAAGATCACCTTGTTGACTCATTGGTGCCTTGGTGTCGCAGAGGCCTCCTGCAGGGATGATGGTCCTTCCAGCAGCCTGCAGCTTCTCTTCCAGGACTGTCCCCTCCCCTGCTTGGCTGGTTGTGCAAAGAGACAGGTGGGAGCCATGGAGAGGAGACACTCAGGGAAGCCCAAGAGAAGGGATGAGGGGAAAGCCACAGCCCAACACATGCAGGAGAGCAGCTCACACCAGCTGGAGCAAGGAGGGAGTGGGTGCAGCCTGGGGCACCCTGAGAGTGGGCTGCGTCAAGACTTCTGGGCATGTGAGGTTTTATTTATTATATCCACAAGTCAGCACCCATTAATGCCTACCTAAGGGCCAGCAGGCCCCTGTGATCCTACTGGTGTTTTTTAGGTGCTTTTATCCAGTGCTTGTGGAATCAGGTTGACAGACTTTGAAAGAAATCTTTAGTGAAGAGAAAAATTAAATGTACAGTGGTCCCTGCTTCTCTGCAGGGACGCACTCCAAGACCCCCAGTGATGCCTGAAACCATAGATACTATCAAACCCTGTTGTATATATGAGGTACTTGTGCAAGTCTAAGATGAAGTTTAGTTTATAAATTGGCACAGGAGATTAATGACAATAGCTAATAAAGTGGACCAGTCATAACAATCTACTGTCCAAAAACAGTTATATGAATGTGGTCTTGTCTTTCAGAATAGCTGCTTGTACTAAATTGTATTTTTTGACCACAGGTAAATGAAACCACAGAAAGTGGAACTGTAGATACAGGGAGGGGGATGGGCACTACTGTGTTTAATCAGAAATAAGCAGAACTGACTGTATGGGAAGCTGTTGGTCTGGACATTAGCAGATGAATGCAGAAGTTGGAAATGTCATCTGGATCCTTGGAGATTTTTTTAAATACTGAGGGAGGAGATTTGATGACCAGAAGCAATTGGAGATGAGCATTCTGGGTAGAGAATCCAGCTGTCTGCTTCTGGTAGAGATTGAGGGCCCACATACAGGCTGAAGAGGAGTGGCTTCAGGCATTCACTCAGTGCTAATGGAGTCTCTTTCTGGACCAGGCTTGGATACTTACCTAAGGATGGAATATAGGCCCTGTACTTTTTCTTTTTTTTTTTAAGAGAGAGAGGGAGACAGTAAGAGAGAAAGAGAAAAAGAGAATCAATTTCATTTAGCTTTTCCTTTGGCTTTTGTTGCTCCAACACTTAGCTGTGTACGTGGTGCTGGGGTTTGAACCTGGGTCCTCAGATGCATGCCAGGCAAGCGCTATAACCACTGAGCTCCAGCCCTAGGCCCTGTACTTTTAGAATGTGTTGGGTAACAAAGAGTAGATTAGCAAGCATTATTGTACAGCAGGTCCTACTTTCCTAGCACAAAGAGGGCTGGGAGGGAGAAGGTGGTTGTGAGCTGAGCCCTTGCCAATGGAATCCACTACCTAAGCAAAAAGAGTCCTCCAGCTGAATGTGGGGTGCATATCTATAGTTCCAGCTCTCCAAGGCAAGTGGATCAAGAGTTCACAATCACTGGAAAGGTGGCTCAGTGGTAGAGCACTTGACTGGCATGTGCAAGGACCTGGGTTCGAACCCCAGTACCATATACACAGCTAAGTGTTGGAAAAATAAAATCCAGATGAAAAAAAAATAAAATTGACTCTTTTTCTCTTTGAGAAAAAGAAAAAAAGAGTTCAATACCAGCCTGGACACAATAATGAGACTGTCTCAAAATAAAATAAATAAAAAAAGAGGAGTTCTCTGTACTTAGGTTAATCTCATGATGCTAAGACAAGTTGGTGTGCTTTCTTAGTAATCCTTAAATCACTCTCTTCTGCAGTGCTTAATCTGTTTAAAGTAACCATTTAGGAAAAGGTTGTTTTTGCATTATGATGATTATAATGTCAATGACAGATCTTAGCCACTAACTCTTGTTTTTCTTTTCTCCTTAGTGTCAAATCAACAGTGCCTTGACTTCTTTCCATACTGCTTTGGAACTTGCAGTAGATCAGAGAGAAATTCAACATGTCTGTCTGTATGAAATTGGTAAATATGAAATGTCCCTCCACCTTCTTGTTATGAAATAGGATTGATGCTTCCTGGTGCCATTTTTCATTTGTGAGGCTGTTCAGTTTGTCTTTGCAAAATGCTGCCTTGCATAATAAGGACTTTGATTGCTACCATAATATGTGTCATGATGCTTCTCTCTTTGGGTCCCATCACTTTTTTTTTTTTTAAGTTAAGAGAGCGAGAATGGGAGAATTAATGTTATTTTTTTTTTTTAAATCTGGTTCGTGTTTTTCTGACCCTCAGTTGTGTATGTGGTGCTGGGGATCGAACCTGGTCCTCATGCGTGCCAGGCAAACGCTATACCTCACAGCTACCTCTCCAGTCCCCACATCAATTCTTTATAGCATTTTGATTTTAGGATGATAGGTAATGTTAAATGAATTGACTGCATCTCCATTTATAAATAGATTAGAAGTCAGAGCTGTTTGTTCTACCTTCCTACCAATGCTTGCTTGAGAATAGTTGGACCCCAGCACAGCGCTTCCACCAACTCGCCCTGAGACCTAGGACAAGTTGCCTAACCCTTCTGAGCCACAGTCACCATTGGCTTGGGGGTGCCTCCCAGCATGGCAGCCCGAGGTTTAAGGCACACCACACCTGTCAGCTGCTTCTTTCTGCTTCTCGTTCTAGAGTTTCCATTTGTGAATGGACTTGGAAATACAAGCCTAAGATTGCCCCCTCCTTCTCCAGACTTCTGAATCTTTTTACTGATTAAACTCAATCTCCCATCCTGGTACATTAGAATTTCAAGTCTTTTTTTTTTTTTTAAGCAGTTTCTCCATTATTCTGGAAAGAGTAAACACAGCTTTGGGCTTGAAATAAATAATATTTTTTTAAAAAAGAGGTTCAGCCTAATACTTCAAGTTCAAGCCATACAGCATAGACAAAAGAAACGGAAAAGGGTAGAGAAAGGAGTAATCATGAAAAGAGAGAGAGGAATCCAAAGGGAAACAGGGACTCCCCATGCTTTCTGCAGAGGAACAGGGAAGAGGAAATGGAGAGTGCTCAGGGAAGCAGGTGACACCTCTCAGCTCCAGCCCCTACCACCAGCCACTAGCTTCACCTGCTGTGGACATAATTGTCTTCCTGAATCTTTTTGAAGAAAAATGCAAACAAAAAGATTGGGAACTACCCAGTAAATAGTATTACATTTTGAGTGCCTGTTGTGGTTTGGGAGGAGATGATATGTCATCCATGGAAATACATACTTTGTATAACCTAGACCCTGTTGGAGCTCTACTTAGTAGCCATAAAGTAGAGTGAGATGCATTTCAAAGAACTTGGCATTTTCTGGTGTACCATTTCAAGGTCTATTGCGGGACAGAACTTTCGAGATGAAAGAAGCTTAGGGACCATCTACCCCAGGCCTTAGGAAGGCTGACTCAGAAATAAGTAGCAACTCTGACTTGTTGCATGGGCTTTACGCTTAGTGGCTCCACTAGATCAGATCATTCCCTGACATCCAGCATAGGATGAAAACAGTTAACGCAAAGTTTTACTCTAAAATAACTCAACATGGTATCCCATGGAATTTGACAGTGAGTTTGGTGCAAGTGTATGACCTTCCCGCCAAGACCTTCA
The DNA here is from genome assembly GCA_004027875.1 of Aplodontia rufa. Classification (NCBI taxonomy): domain Eukaryota; kingdom Metazoa; phylum Chordata; class Mammalia; order Rodentia; family Aplodontiidae; genus Aplodontia; species Aplodontia rufa. Next base: position 10,729 of record PVKS010046292.1, read on the forward strand.
AGGGGCAAGTCCAAGATTACACAATTACTTACAGATACCTGATACCAGCAGATTTTTTTTTATGGAGGCAGTATGGTGAAAAGGAAAGAGCATTGAACTTTGGTCCACAATTCTTCCGTCTTAATAGCTGTGTGGCCTTGAGCAAGACACTGACCTGTTGCTACCTTACGTTTTTCCTTCTAAAAAGAGGACACCATCAGCCAGCTTTGCAGAGTTGCACTAAGGATCAGCAAGAATTGGTATCTTAGGATAGCACACAGTAGGGCCAGTTATTGGAAGATACCATGATTAACAATAAAAGTATAATTTTTTTTCATGTCAGTGCCTAATATTCCTTACCAGAATGCCAGTCTGATCGTGTGTGTTTTTGTTGTTTGTTTGTTTTTTGGTACTAGGGATGGAACCCACAGGTGCTTAACCATTGACCCACATCCCTACCTTTTATTATACCTTACCTTAAGGCAGGGTCTCACTAAGTTGCGTAGGGCCTCGCTAGGTTGCCGAGGCTGGCTTTGAACTTGCAATCCACCCCCCTCAGCCTCCAGAGCTGCTGGAATCACAGGTGTGTGCCACTGTGCCCGGCAACTGAGTGTTTTAGTGCATCTCCCCTACTGGCGAGCAGAGGGAGGGTGGGCAGTACTTCGTTTCTGCTTTCTAAGTCTCACAAATGTGTGAGAATTAATAGTAATAATTGATCATCAGGTGTGTGCCCCAATACTTTTTGAGGCACTCGTTAAGTATGTAATGAAGCCACATTGCTTCCATAGCCCGCTTTTCTGTTTGTGCCTATTCTTGGAGAATTGCTTGGGTTAACCTCATAACCAAATGGGGCAAATTGGAATAACTTGCTAGAAATTTTTACGCCATTCTCTTCCACACTGCTTAATGGGTTGTGAAATCCAAAGTGCCATGAAATTTAAAGAAATTTAAATTTTCAACATTTCCTAGAACATTTGCAAGGAGGATAGTGGCAGTATTGGAGATTTGTGGCTTAAATATGGACCATGGAATGCTTCACTTTAGGGTTGTATGCTAAAAATATTTTTTTTTCTAGGGCTGGGGATATGGCTCAGTGGTAGAGTGCCTGCCTTATATGCCTAAAGCCCTGGGTTCAATTCCCAGCACCATACACACATGAAATAAACAAAATATTTCTTTCCTAGGTTGGTGCAGCATGATTGAGCTCAACTTCAAGGATGCATTCGATTCCTTTGAGAGGCTGAAAAACGAGTCAAGGTGGTCACAATGCTATTATGCGTATTTGACTGCAGGTGAGTGGGGATCCACGTAGCCTTAGTGCCTGTCTCTGGTCCATCAGCTCACATATACTGGCAGGCAGAGAATTATATAGCAGGAGGAAGCAGAAGTAATATTTTCTGCAACCAAGTAAACATCAGTTGAGACGGTTTATTGACCGAGCTGGACATCAAGAAATTTGGTCCTGTTCCTGATGCTCCTTCCTCCCAGCTCCCACTCTGTACCCAGCTGGTCCTGCGCCCCCAACTGGAAATACTTATCGTGAGGCTTTCCCAGATTTTGAACATTGAACATTTGAACATTTGCCCTTAACAACTTCAACCTTCCCTTACTCTCTATCTTTGCTATATTTTTAAATGTATTAGTATTTTTAAGAATCAACTGTGATTTTCACTTTGTGTTAATGTTTTTGTTTGGTGCCCTGGTAATGGAGTTGCGTAGATTTGAGTCATCTGCTCCAACCTTGTTTTCTTACCTGTTAACCTTGTTATATTTATTATAGTATTTCATAAGTGCCATATTTACATGGCATTTTAACTGCACGGTTTTTGCTCTTTGGTCTTTTGAGATCAGTGAAGATGTGCTGCCACCTGGTGGACAAAGTGCTCTCTGTCCCTGTGACCTATGAAGTGCCATGTGGTGTGGAATTGAAACCCAATTATTTGTACATTTTTTGCCTTTAAGCAATTTTATGTAAACCCTGTCAGGTAAAATAATTCACCTTATACAGCCACATGAGTGATTCTTTTACTTACAATTAAGACTTTCCAGGTGTGGTAACCCATGCCTGCAATCCCAGCAAATTGGAAGGCTCGGACAGCAGGATTTCAAGTTAAAAGCCAGCCTCAGCACCTAAAGGAGGCCCCGAGCAATTTAGAACCCGTCTCAAAATAAAAAATAAAAAAGGACTGGGGATGCGGGGGCTGGAATGGTGGCTCAGAGCGCTTGCCTGGCATGTGTAAGGACCCAGCTTTAAACCCCAGCACCATAAACACAACTATGTGTTGTAAAAACGAAACAAAACAACATAAACCAGACAAAAATCTAAATAAAATTGGTTCTCTCTTTCTTATTCTTCCTCTCGCTCTCCTAAAATGAATAAATATATATGTATGTATGTGTGTGTATGTGTGTATATGTATATACAGTGTGTGTGTGTGTGTGTGTGTGTGTGTGTGTGTATACACTAAGGACTTAGCTCAGTGGTAAAATGCCCCTAGATTCTATCCCCAGAACCAAAAAAAAAAAAAAAAAAAGTTTAAGACTAAACCAAACTGGGTTTTTTATTGTTGTTGTTGTTGTCTGTTTGTTGGTTTTGGTGCTGAGGGTTGAAACCAGGACCTCATACATTCCTAACCTGCTCTATCACTGAGCCACACCCCC
>PVKS010046293.1:0-13367 GCA_004027875.1 Aplodontia rufa
GCTCCCTCCCCAGTGAGAACACCCTGGCCTTGCAGCAGGGGAGGCATTTCTTGGCTCAGGGCAGGCACTGGGTACGACCTCCAAAGCCACCTTATCTGCAGCCCCCAAGGCTCAGAGCCACATGGCATCTGCATGGTCTCAGCATCCGCCAGCCTGGCTCTGATAAAATCATTGCCAGCATTTCCACTCTATGGTTCTGTGAATGTTAAAATCAACCCAGGAGGCTGCTATGCATGCTGAGCTATCTGCCTGTGTGATCCAGGTTATCTCCACCAGGACCAATTAGTTTGCTCCCTTAGCGGTCCCAGTCTGATCAGGCTCTGTCGCCATGAGTGACTGATTGGGAGAGAGGCAGAGAGGAGACAGCTCCTGGCCCTGGGTGAAGTTTCAGCAGGTCCCTGGGTCCCCATGGAAAGCCAAGATGCACCGGCCAGCATGGTGGCTCAGCTGGCATTCTGAGGAGTAGGTATGATATGCCCATCTCTGCAGCGAAGAACTTGATGTAGGACCCCAACCTTCACAGCACTGTTGAGAAGTGAATAGCATTGCCCCTATTTTACATCTAAAGCAAGTGAAACTCGGGGATGTTGAATGAGTTATTCAAGGTTACTCAGCTTGTTACTGCATAGCCAAGAGTCAAACGCCAGACTTTGTAACAACAAAGCCTGTCAAGTGTTTGTTTCCATGAGTTCATGAAGCCCCTCACCAGTCCATTACCACACAGTCCTATCCGGAAAGGAGTTGAGAGACTGTTCAGTCCAATTTCTTTATTTTGCAGGAAAACATAGCTCACACTGGAATGGCCATTTCCAAACCATTTACAACCCTCTTTTCCCTTGCCTTCTACCACGTAAACTGGAAAATTTAAATGTTTCTCTTTCCAGATTGTCTTACAGCTGGGCAGAGGATTTGAGTCGCAGTTCTGGCCAAGGAGCTATAAATAAACTCAAGTCAGGGTTTCCAGGAAAAAAGAGAACCATTCTTTTTTACAACATCATTTGTGATTAGCACTCTCTTTTCTTCCTGCCTGGAATGCAGTTGCAGTCCTTGGAAGTGCAGCAACTATTTTGTAGCTATGAGGATAAAAGCCCTATGTTAAGAGTGGAAGATGAAGGGGCTGGAGCAGTGGTTTGGTGGTTATGGCACTTGCCTGGCATGCACAAGTATGTGGGTTCAAACCCCAACACCCACGTACACAACTAAGTATCAGAGCAACAAAGGCCATGCGAAAAAAACTCAATAAAAATTGGTTCTCTCTCTCTCTCTCTCACTCTCTCTCTCTTTCTTTAAAAAAAATGGAAGATGACATGGTTGCATCAACCTGGACTTCTTATTGCAAAAAACTGAAAAACTTTATTGTTTGTATCACTGTGTGTTGGAGTTTTTGATACCCACAGCTAAATCGAATCCTAATTGATATACTATGTAGACTAAAGGACCCTTGAAAGAACATTCCAGATTGTCAGAGACATCATCCCTAGGTCCAGTCTTCTGTCCTCACCCCTTCGATGCATTTTCCAGAGAATTTAGAATATGGGCAGAAATGTCTAATAATCCCTGTATTTATTCCACATGAGGTCCTCTGGCTGAAGGGGTTGAGAGTTGAGTCCTCTGTAGTGTAATCCTCAAGAGACCCCTTTCCCTTTAGCTAGCGTCCTAGTGTGGAAGCTGCAGTGTGAGAGGAGTATCCGTCAGTGAGAGGATGTCCAGGAGAAGGAGTCAGAAAACCTAGATTTAAAAGCAGTCACTATAGCAGAAATGACTAGTTCTCCCCCAACATGGCATCCCTCTTTTCATAGAAACATATCCCAGATTTTCAAGTGGGCACATTATCATCTGAAATAAAGACTGCCTTTCCTAGCCTCTTTGCAGTTGTATGTAGCTATGTGACTAGGTTCTAAGTGAAAACAGAAGTAGTGAGTGCAACTTTCAGGAAGTGTCCTTAAAAGGAAGGGACTTGCATTTCTTTCCTCTTTTTACTCTTTAATCCATTCTTGCATTCTTCTACTTGGAATGCAGATGTGATGGTTGGAACTCTAGCTGCCATCTTGGATCATGAAGGTGAGGACCACATCCTAGGAATGGCAGTGCAATGGATGAGTCCCTATGACTCTGTAGAGCACAGCTGCCTACCTGCAGAGTCTTTTCTGGTTTTTTATTTGTTAGTTTGTTTTGTTTTGAGTACTGGGGATTGAACTCAGGAGCACTTAACCACTAAGCCACATCCCTAGTCCTTTTTATTTTTTATTTTGAGACAGGGTCTAAGTTGCTTAGGGTCTCACTAAGTTGCTGATGCTAGTTTCAAACTTTTGATCTATGGTGGAGAGGTGGCTCATCAGTCTGAGTGCTTGCTTGGCATGCTCGAGGTATGTGTAAGGACCTGGGTTCAAACCCCAGCACCGCATATACAACTAAGTGTGGGACAAACAAAGGCCACATGAAAAATTAAATAAAGTTGATATTCTCTCTCTCTCTCTCTCTCTCTCTCTCTTAAAAAAAACTTGTGGCCTTCCTGCCTCAGCTTCCTCTGGAGTTGTTGGAATCATAGGTACGTGCCACTGCACCCAGCTTACCCCAGATTCTGATAGGAAAGAAAAACAATTTTTTATTTTGTTTGAGCTACAGCTATTATGAATCCCTATACATAATCCTAACAGGAAACGGGCACCCACTCTGGGACAAAGTGTTTGGGGCTGTCTGATCCTCCATGCATAACCTCATTTGTACAATGGGAATCATAATTCCCACTCCACAGACTTCAAAACCTGCTTGGGCAGGGAAATGAGACAATGTTTGTGACACTGGGAAAACTGTTCACTGCAAAAATGGTAGACATTTGTTACTGGGCACCTGAAAGGACATGGTGGGGATGGGGATGTGGGAGGAAAATGAGAGTTGTACAAAAGTTTTTTGCTCTTCCACAGTGCTTCTGAAAGATTCCACATTTCCTGTCTCCATGGGTCTTAATCTCCCTGATCTGAGCCTTGGTGGTAGAGGAAGGAGGCTGCATTAGATTTCCAAGTCCCCAGGCCTTTGTAGTCCCTGATTATATGACATTACTAATACTATTCTGGCCTAACCTTTGTGGCAAGGTGGTTGAGGGTTTTTATTTTATAATCTGCACAAGCAGGGGACTCCATTCTGAGCTGTTTACTTGGGGTCAGCGGTAGGACCCACATGAGCCCAGGTGTTGGACACAAAGGGCAGCCCACCTCTATTTCACTGTGCACAAAGGAAAGACAAGAACACGCTCCTGCTGAGCCATCTGTGAAAGGCATTGGGGGGTGCGCTGGAGCAGTGGCTCAGCAGTTATGGTGCCTGCCTCACATGCACAACGATGCAGGTTCAAACCCCAGCACCACATACACAACAGAGTGTCTGAGCAAGGAAAGGTACATGGAAAACTAAACAAAGTTGATTTTCTCATTCTCTCTCTCTCTCCCTCTCACTGCCCCCTCTCTCTCTTTAAAAAAAAGGCATTAGGATATATAACATCAACACTGCCATGCAGGAACCACATGCGGACCGGTGCCTGCATATTATGAAAAAGCCTGAAATTCCTGGTTGACTTTAATGGAGACCACACAGTCCCACTGTGGTGAACAGTGGGCTGGGGCAAACGCCTTTTATAGATCTTCCTTTGACCCAAGGCTGCACCTCAGGTCACTTCAAGGCCCCTGGCAGGTTAAGCCCCTGGAGTTGGAGCCCATCTTCTGTTTTTTAGAAATCTGCTATGTTCCCAGGTCATTATAGGGGTCTTTGTCTACACAAGTCAAAAGCCACTATCTTCCAGACGTGCCCAGGAAGATTTAACTCCAATTGCCACTAAAAGAGATGCTGGTGAGCCTGGCACGATGGTGCACACCTGTGATCCCAGTGACTCAGGAGGCCGAGGCAGGAGAATTGCAAGTTCAAAGCCAGCAGCAACTTAGTAAGGCACTAAGCAACTTAGACCCTGTCTCAAAATAAAAAAAGAGCAGAGCGGGAGCCATGGCTGAGAGGTTGGAGTGCTTGCCTGGCACACATGAGGCCCCAGGGTTCAAACTCCAGCACCACATACACAATGAACTGTGGAAGACACAAAGACCATACGAAAAACGAAATAAAATTGATTGTCTCTTTCTCTCACTATTTCTATGTCTCTCTCAAAAAAAAAGTAACTTAGAAAGAAAGAAAGAAAAAGGCCTGAGGATGTGGGTTCAACCCTCATATCCAAAAAAAGACAGAGAGACAGAGATGCTAAGTACTGCAGTGCCCCCTCTACCCGCAAAGCAAGTGTCTCGGGTTGGTGGCACTTTCCTCTAATCCTGCTGATTGGAATTCAACATCCTGAGGGTCTGGAAAGTGGGTGGGAGTTGGGAAGTTGGAATTTGAGATCAAGCCAGGGCGGCTCCCCACCCCCCACCCCCATGCCCACCTGCTAATTCATCTTCACTGCGCTGCATCCGGTCGCTGGAGAACCTGGAGGGGTGCAGCCCATGGTAGCCTAGGTCTCCTCTAAATCCCAAGCAGGGAGGCTCAGGCATGGGACACAGAGTCCTCCCCACTCCCTGCCCTGCAGATGATGTGGCTGGGTAGGAAAACCGCTCTTGGGAAGAGGGAGGCTGCAGCCTGAGGCAGCGGAAGTGACCAGGAGAGCTTGGCTTGCCAGCACCCAGGGAGGATGTCAGATCCTGGCACACAGATCACTCAAAGAACAAGGAAGGGTATGAGAGCAGAGTTCCCCTGAGAATGTCTCTCCTGGGCTGACAGGCGGCAGCCCACACTTGTCTCAAGGAGTGGGAGTCCTGCTTCCTGTGGAGTGGCTTTGCCTGGTCCTGGGGCCCGCAGCAGGCTGTGGCTGACCAATCAGTTCCTCTCAGCAAACAATTCAAATGCCCTGACTCTCTGGCCTCCCCCCAGTTCCCATCTGATGACTGAAATCTGTCACCACCGGGCCTGCAGGGCAGCAGTCAGGACTAACAGTTGCTCTGGTCACACTGCTGGAAGGGCCACACACACTAGGTGTGGTGGGTATTGGCAGTGCCCCACCCTAATGCCCTCAGCACGGATCAATCCAGTACCTGCCATGTTCTGGGAGCTCATGCTACTCTCCCTCCTTCTGAGGGCTACAGTCTGGCAGGCCCCAGAGCAGCCCTTAGTGACAACAAACAGGAGCTGGTGGAGAATGACACCTACTCTCCCTGGAGTCTCAGATGCACCCAGTGGGGTCTAGCCCCAGTCTCACGCAGTAGGAACCTGTTCTCAGCACACCGAGCACTGGCTTCCTTTGATCCGCGATCTCACGCCCCATCCCCGGCAGTGTCACCTGAGATCACTTCCTACATGCCCAACCTATACCCAAGTCCTCACCTTGGGGTCTGCTTTAAGGACAGCCAAACTAAAACACACAACTGATTATTGAAAGAGGGTAGCTGGAACCCTCTGATAGACCCACAATGGGCATGACCTGGGACAAGTCAGCAGCCAGGCCCAGCCAGCCTGGGGTCCCAGACTCACTGCAGAACTTGAACCCATGGGCCTGTGTGGAGAGCAGGCTGTGCTCTGCTGAGCTACTCCAAGAGGTATAGAGGAGCAGTTTTCAGGCTGTGCCTGAACCTGAATTACTCCATTTCGTAAAACAGCAGTTTGCCATAAGCAACTCCATTTTGAGTTTAAGGGCTGAGGTAGAATGAATCCACACCTTGCTTTCACAAGAAAACAACCACCATCTGCCTGGCACAACCATAAGCACAAACTGATAAATTAATTGTACTAATAAGAAGGACCACCCAGGGCTGGAGCAGTGGCTCAGTGGTTGGAGCACTCGCCTGGCATGCGCAAGGACCCAGGTTCGAACCCCAGCACCACGTACACAACCAAGTGTCGAATTAATGAAAGCCATATGAGAAGCTAAGTAAAATTGATTCTCTCTCTCACACACACTGTCCCTCTCTCTAAGAAAGAAGGAAAGAAAGAAGAAGAAAGAAGAAAGATGGGGCTGGAGTGGTGGCTCAGCAGTTACAGCGCTTGCTCAGCATGCGCAAGTACAGGAGTTCAAACCCCAGCACCCATGTACATAACAAAGTGTCTGAGAAATGAAAGTCACATGAAAAACTAAATAATAAAAATTGCTTCTCTCTTTCTCTCTCTCACTGTCCTCTCTTTCTTTAAAAAAAAAAAGAAAGAAAAAAAGAATGACCACTCACTGGGGCTGGAGCGGTGGCTCAGTGTTTGGAGCGTTTGCTTGGCATGTATAAGGACCCAGGTTCAAACCCCATACACCACATACACAACTAAGTGTCAGGAAAACAAAGGTCAGATGGAAAAATAAATAATATTGATTCTCTCTTTCTCTCTCTCTCTCTCTCCTTCTTTCTCAAAAAAGAAAAAAGTGTCACAACCAATGAAGATTGCTCTCAATGTTTCAACTTTATTAAATGTATTTAAAAAATGACCACCTGTGAACTTATCAAATTAACCAGCAGCACACGGATACATGGGAGTATCAAACTCATTGGTAAAGACAGGCCCCATGTGCTTCTGAATGCACCAGACCACCAAATGATGCAGACTTGTCACATAAGCAGGAGCACCAAGGCTGGACACAATGGCATCCAAACCCCATCACCCGGTCACTCTTCATGAATCTCGCCCAGGAAAGTCTCCACAGTGATGAACCTCCAAATTTCTGTCCTCAGGCTTTAGTGGAGTGCGGTTTCTGAAACCTGTGATGACCACACAAGTCCCGCTCCAAGCTGACATCTCAAGCTGACACTCTAAGCTGTCCTGTGAAACTGGGACCCTGGCCTAGAATAAGTTCCTGCACTTCGATGACTTTGTGCCCTAAACAAGATCTTTGGCTGCCTCCTAATCTTAGCTGTCCACCTACAGGAACTCTTTGCTGCATTCATGTCTGCTCTCTGCCTTTGCTCAGCCTCCTGAATCCCTGTGGCTGCCTGAACCCTTTCCTAGCCTTTCTGTAACCTGCATGTATATAATCGTGCTAAGTGTGCTACGTGACTTGAGTGTTCTAGATACTAGAAATTAGGATTGGAACAAAAGAGTCTGTGATTGCCCAGCTTAGGACTACCAGGTGACCCACAAGTATTCAGTGAACTGCCACTGATGAAGCTGGTGTAGCCTGTACACTTATTGTTATTCAATAAATTGTGACATTGTGGAAAGGCACAAACACATTTCGTCTGCATTAATGACATAGTGCACTCATGACAGCCAGCACCAAGCAACCCCATGAAGGAGCCCTTCTGTAGACCGAACCTCTGTGTCCACCCCAAATTCATATGTCAAAATTCTAACCCCCAAGATGATGGTGTCAGGACGTGGGCCTTGAGGAAGTGATTGGTTGTGAGGGTGGAGTCCTCACAAGGGGCACTGGAGCCCTTCAGGCCACTTTGCTCCAGGCACGTACAGATGCAGGGAGTCTGTGAACCGGACAGTGGGCCCTCTCGACATCGTATCTACCTGCACCCTGACCTTGGACTTCCAAACTGCCACAACTGTGAGAAATCCGTTTCTGTGCTCCTAACCCAGCAGTTTATCACATTTTGGTATAGCAGCCTAAACACGCAGCCCAAACACGCAGCCCACACCTCGAATAGGCTTTGAGCTTCCAGAGGGCAGGTCCTTGGTCTCCCCTGCGTGAGCCGCCCCAGCCCCATACCTGGCACAAAGAATAATCAAACTGAATTGACTTGAAACTGAAGCCAGAAAGCTTTCCCACCAGACTGTTACCTCCCATAGCTGCCTCTTCCCTAGCATAGCTCTTTATTTATTCATATAGTCCTTGTAGTCACAAACTTATACGTATGTGTTGAGCAGTGGTCACAGTCACACGTCACGCACTAAGCTAGGGTCCTCCCATCTGTGGCGTGTCCAACTTTCCTCTCTGCTCCTTCACTTATCTTTTAGGGTTGCCCACTCATTCTTTTTTTTGAAGGACAGTGGGAGAGAGAGAGACAGAGAGAATCAATCTTCATTGAGTTTTTCACATGGCCTTCGTTGCTCTGACACTTAGTTGTGTACGTGGGTGCTGGGGTTTGAACTAGTGTACTCGCACATGCCGTGCAAGCTCTGTAACCTCGGAGCCACAGTGCCAGCCCCCTGCCCACTCATTCTTGGTCTCTCACTAGCTGACAGTTAACGATCCCACGCACCACATGACCACACTTTAATCCACAACGGTTTGCAGATACAACAGTGGTCCCATAAGATTATATCCCCCAATGATGTCATTTTCATCCATTTGTGTAAGTACACTCTGTGAAGTTCCACAATGATGAAGTCACCTAATAATGCATTCTCAGGAGCGATCCCGTTGTTAATCTATGCATGAATGTATTTGCATTTTAAATGAGGCTATGGAAGGTAGAAAATTTCTCCAAGAATTTATTTTCTAATGAGTAGACAATGGCAGTTGATGACATTCTGAAACAGAATGAAGGGGCCTGAAAATCACGCCTGTTAATTAAAATATTCTCTGCCTGATGTTTATGGGCAGTGGGTCCAGCATTTCGAGCCTCAGCCCCAGCCCCAACACACACTCGGTTTTCCATGTTCATGACCACAAGCTCGTGCACAGACGCACTTGTAAAGAGTCCTATATGCAAAGACACATACCTGAGCGTAAATGCTCCCCTGGGTCCACTGCATGCATGGACCAGAGCAGCCTCCTCCCTGCAGGGACCCCGTCCCACGCCCACCAAGAATGGAGATGCTGTGTGATTGACAGACCAGCCAGCAACTTATGGTTGGTAGGAATCCCAGCTACCATTACCATGGTGACCACAGTCCCTTGCCGCTCTGTTATCTTCCATGCTCTGGGGAGTTGAGTGCTATACCTGGGAGACTTTCCTTCTGGAAGCCACTCCTTTCTACAGGAGCTCCTTTTAATTTTTCCCTGGGGCCTTGCTTCTTTAGAGCAAGTTGACTTTACACCTCCCTCTGGCTCTCCCTCTGCTAAAGTGATGGAGGTTTTAAGTAGGCTTTAATCAAGCTCTCGGTCTCCTGGAACCTTCCAGCTACTCTCCTGGGGCATCTGACACCATGCCCAGCCAAAGAGAGTATGAAATCCATCCCTTCTCCATATGTAACATCTACAATCACAGACTCTTTGTACTGGTAAGAAACAGCACACACTGGGTTACACAGCTCAGATCCCCTCTGCTATGGACTGAATATCCGTGTCCCCCCATTCATATGCTACATTTTAACCCTCAAGTGGGATCTTTGAGGGGTAATGAGGTCATGAGGGCAGAGATGTCATGAATGGGATTAGTGCCCTTATTTTTTTTCAAGAGAGGACAGTGAGAGAGAGAGAGAGAGAATCAATTTTTGTTGAGTTTTTTCACATAGTTTTCATTGCTCTGACATCTAGTTATATACGTGGTGCTAGGGTTTGAACCCAGGTACCTGTGCATGCCAGGCAAGTGCTGTAACTGCCAAGCCACTGCTCCAGCCTCTTAGTGCCCGTATTAAAAAAAAAAACACCCAGAGACTTCCTTTGCCTCCTCTGCCACGTGAAGACATGGAGAAGATGGCCACCTATGAACCAGAAAGTGGGTCCTTGTCTAACACCAAACCTGTCAGCACCTTGATCATGGACCTCCCAGCCTCTAGAACTGTGAGAAACAAATGTTGTATGTTTATTAGTGACCCCATTTATGGTAGTTTGTAATATCAGCACAGACAGACTAAGACACCCCTTCTTCCAGACTGAGGGACTCTCGCTCCTTCAGGTGCTGGGGTGTGGGGCTGCTGAAATTGTCTCAGAAGAATCTCTCTCTAGGAGTTAACCTCAGCCCAGGAAAGCTGCCTTACCTGAGATGGCAGCTTCTCTCTGGGGGCAGACCACATTCAGTGTCTGGCCTACTCGAGGGTACAAAAACTCAGTCCCCTCAGCTCAACTGGGGACATCTCTGAAGGGTCATCACTAGTTGAAGTTCCCCAGGAAATCATGGCAGACTTCCTGTTGTGACTATATCTTAGCGGTACTCTTCTTCAGCCCGCCCCTGCTGGGTGTTGATCCTAAAGCTGCACCCCTAGAAACCACCTGCACAGCAATGTCCATCTCAGAGCCTGTCCTCAGGCCACCCAACCCAAAACAAGAGTCTGGAGCTCATCTAGTGTAGCATTTTCCTTGACAAAAGAGGAAACTGAAGCTTGCAGAGTAGCTGGGAAACCTTGATGGCCTGGGGGAGTTACTATGTCATTTAGTTCTCAGATCCAGACTCTTAGCATCAGAGCTGAATTTAAAGGTCCCCTGATCTAAGCAGAAAAAATGTAACTAAGAGCACAATGGATAATTCTCACAGCTGATGGAATTAAAGAACCAGAGCTGGACCTCAGAGACCATTGCCACAATACACTACCACCCTGGGAACTCACTCTTGCTGTAGCCACGACCATCAGCGAGAAGATTACATATGGCTCATACTTCTATCTGTCAAAGAAAACCTGATTCAAAGCTGTCATGGGTGCCTGGATTGGGTGCCCATATCCTAGCACCAAGGAAGTCTGGGAAAGGGTAGGATCAATTGAGACAGCCAGTCTGAAGGTCAGTGGCTCTCAACTCTGCCTGAATGTTAAAAGCACCTGGGAGCTTTAAGAGATCCTGATGGGGCTAGAGTGGTGGCTTGGTGGTTACAGCACTTGCCTGGCATGCGCAAGTACATAAGTTCAAGCCCTAGTACAATGTACACAACAGAGTCTCAGAACAACAAAGGCAACAAGAAAAACTAAATAAAATTGATTCTGTCTCTCTCTCTCTCTCTCTCTCTGACTTTCTTTCTTTATGAAAGAGAGAGAGAGAGAGAGAGAGAGAGAGAGAGATCCTGATGTCCAGGCAGGACCCTAGACCAATTAAACAGAATTTCTGGATGTGAGACATAGGCATAGTATTTTCTTTAAACTCTCTAGGTAATTCCAAACAAAAACCAATGGTAAAAGAACTGGGCAATCTCTCCCCTTAGCTTCTTGTGATATCAGATAGGGTTTGATCAGAGAAAGAGAGCCACTCTGAGTGATGCAGAATTAGGGGTTTGTTTTGGAATTGGGCTTGACATAATTGTACGAACTGATTAAGTCACCTATGTAAGAATATTGACCTGCATCTGGTGGTGGGCCTGAAGGTGACAGGACAAGCAATTGGGTGGAAAGATGGGCACTGTAGCACTTATGTATTGCTGTGTAACAAATTACCCCCAAACTCCACAACTTAGAAAAATAAATACTTATTATTTCATATAGTATCAGAGACTCCAGTATCCAGGAGCAGCTTAGCTAGATGGTTCTATCTCAGGGTATCTCACACGTCTTCAGTCAAGTTATCAGTTGTTAGACTGGGACTGGAGGATCTGCTTCCAAGATGGCTCCCTTGTGTGGCTATTGACAGGAGGCCTTGGCTCCTTGTTGACTGTTGGTCCAAGGCCTCAGTTTTTTACCACATAGATCTCTTCATACGGCTACTGACATAGCAACTGGCTTCCCCCAGATGAAATGATCTCAAGAGAGGAGAGAAGGGAAGAGGAGGAGACAGAGGGGGCCCAAGACAAAAGCCACAATATCTTTTATAACATAATTTTGAAGTGATATGTCATCACTTCTGTTATGTTCATAGTGGTCATGTAGACTAACTGGGTACAATATGGAAGGAACTACCCAAGACTGTGAATACTAGGAAATGATATTGTTGTGGGGCATCCTAGAGACTTCTTACCACAAATATGTGTGGACAAGTGCAAAGACGAACTGGAACCCACATGACAACTGAAATCACATTCCATCTCCTCCAATCTCTATGGTGTGGGTAACTTGCAGAAAAAGCTGGCGTCCTTAGCCACCACAACATGTGTGCCTGCTTCAGGATCTGAAGACACTGGAGGAGAAGATCCAGCAACAACCACAACAGCTAAAGTCCTGGCTGCTCCCTCTGGCCAAAAAGGAGGTTCAGAAAATGGCACCAAAATATCTTCTGAGGCCAACCCTAGCATGGAAGCTTGTAGAGAAGGGGATTCTGGGAAATGTAGTTCCAGCTTAACAGATAGCCATGGTGAAAATAGCACCAAAACACTGGAGTGTGTGTGTCAGAGGTTGGGTCAGCCAACGAAGGAGGCAATCATCATGACCTTTCTTTTCCTTCTCCTTGGGCTGGAGTCAGGAGTTGGGCCAGAGATGAACAATTGTGGATGAGAAAGAGTCTACCAGTGAGGTTAAGAGACCTCAGTCTTCTAAGATCCTCAGTGAAAGCCCTTCCATTCCCTTCTCTAGGTCTATGATTAACCCACTATGGATTAACTCGTTTTCATACCGTAGGGGGAAAGGGGAGAGAGAGATGGGAGATGGATGATTTGAAAGCTGGTTTCCTAGAGTGGACAAGAATTTCTCCCCATTTCACATACGTACCAGTAGACAGGCAAATGAGAATCATGCTGTAATATTAGTTGTATCTAATACCATGGTCACTCACACCGTGAGCCTAATGTCTTTTAATTGCAAATTGTCTCACACTCATGGTCCCCAGGCAGTGGCAAAATGGCACCAAAGATGACCTGCCTGGTCTGTCATTTCAAGAGCCCCCAAATATTTTTACTGACCTACTCATGACTGAAATTCCTTTAGCCAAAAGTTTATATTTCCTTTAACAAGCAACTATCTCTGAGATGCATCATGTTTTAAGTTATTAACTATAATTTATATTCCTTCATGAAAATAAAATCTGGGGAGGTATATGGATGTAGAAGACCATTAGGAACTTGGCAAGAACAGAGGAACAAAAATGGAAGTCTCTGAAAAGGGTGTGGAAAAGAAATAATCATGCCTGGTCTCTAAATTGTGTTTCATTTTCTTCTTTCTGGGATCACAGAAAGACTACATTTCCCAGCTTCCCTTGAAGTTAGATTGAGGTCATGTGAATGGGTTCTGGCCAATGGGAAAAGTGGAAATAATGTCAATCATTTCTCCCAAGCCTAGCCATTAAGAATATCTTACGTGACCTTCCTGTTGTATTGTCACTTTCCGCAACAATCATAGAGGCCGAATATTGAAATGGCAAGATAGAGCATCCTGGAATGAAGGGAGCGTGGATCCTCAAATTACTGCAAAGAGAAGACCCCTAATAGCCTGTATCAGACATTTTATGAACAAGAAATCAGCTCTCTTTGTTCTCAGCCACTGAACTGTCAAGGGTTTATTTGGCCTACCCTAGTCTTTCCGGTCTAAAACAGTTTCAGACCCCCACGATGTTCAGCTGCTCCAACTTTACACTTTCTACTAGTTGGGATCTTCTAGTTAGCCAAACTATACATGCATGTGTACACATCCACTTCTTAGCTATGTACAGATTCCAGCAACTAGTCACCTGTTTATCC
>PVKS010046294.1:0-13369 GCA_004027875.1 Aplodontia rufa
GTAAAATCAGCTTAACCCAGAGATCTAAGGGTCGATTGTCTCCACTCATCTGTGGAGGTGGGGACTAGACCCTGGACAATGAGAAAGTTGGTCTAGAAACATGAGTTAAATCCAGATAAGATGTAATGCTTTACAATCTAATACTATTTTTAGAGTTATAATGGGAAGGGGAAGGGAGGGATAAGGGAGGGTAATTGGGAGGGGCACTCCTGGGGATAATTGCAATGTCCAGAATATATACACATCTTATACACATTTTATATTGTTTTGTTAAAATCTTGTAAGGTTGCTCAAAAAAAAAAAAGAATTCGGGTGAATATGATAACGGACACTTCTCAAAACAAGACGCGAGAATGATCCGTAAGCACATGAGAAGACGCACAGCATCCTCAGTCCTTAGAGAAATGCGTGGAGTGGAAAGACACCCCTGTGCGTCCACTGGAAGGAGCTACGTGCTGGTGGAGGATGGGCAGCTAGCTCTGGGTGGTGTGGGCGCTGAGGACATCTGATTAACGCTTCCACCAGTGACAGATTTCAAGCTACCAATAATACACCACCAAACCTAGAAATGCGAAGAGATGACCAACGTGTTCAAAACGTTCCCAAGTGTTGACGAATCCTTGGGGCAAGCAGAGCTCTCGTACACAGCTGGGAGGGATGTGAGATGGTAAAACACCTGGCAAAGATGCTTTTGCAATTTTTATAATGTTAAATGTCATCTGCTGCATGACTCAGTTATTCAACTTCAAAGTCTATCTGGGTACACAGGTGATCACAGCAGCTTTATCCATAACAGCCCCCAACTTGAAGTGACCAAACGTCCGTCAGCAGATGTCTGGATATTGTGGCCTGTCCGCACAGTGGAATACTAGTGAGCGATGTAAAGGGATGAACTTTGGTACATAGTGAACTATGTGGAGGGATCTCCAAGTCCTCATGCCGTGTGAAAGGAGCCAGACAATCAGGAGTATGTGCCAATGATTCAATACATGAGGTTCTAGAAAGGGCGCACTCACCGATGGTGACAGTCCTGAGGAGTGGTTGTCTGGCGACGGGTGGCGGGAAGGAAGGACGGCACACAGACAGCCTTGGTGGTGAGGCTGTTGGCAGTCTGTCTCTGCAGGGGATCTGCAGGTATTCGCTGCTGTAGTTTGGTTGGTGAATGCCACACTGAGGCCGACGTGTTCAACGTTTGCTCCCTGCCCATGTGCCATCGGGAGGTGGTGACCCCTTTAGGAGGAGGATCTAGTAGAAGGAAAGACTGGCCAGTGGTGCTTTAAGGGGCTCTGGGGTCGCTGGTACCTCCTCTCTCTCTCTCTCTCTCTCTGTCTCTTTCCCTCCTTCTTGGGTGCCGTGAGTGAGCAGTCTCCTCCCTGCCTGCAGCATGCTTGCCTGCACTGCCCCAGGCCCAAAGCACAAGGGCCCAGCTCCCACGCCTATGACCTCCGAAAGTGTGAGCCAGAATACACCTGTGCACATGTTGTCACCATTGCAGTGGGGACATACATACACACATCAACACTGATCGAATTACACCTGTAAACATGAGGCATTTAGCAGATTTTGATCACATGTCAGTACAGTTGAAAAATATCTTAGACTGAAGCAAACGCCAGGGCTGGAGCCAGAAGCTCAGAGGTGGGAGACCTGAGAGAAGAATGAGGTTGGCCTCTCCAGAGAGACCTGCTGAGGAATCCCTCGCATCTGGCCCAGGGTGGCGGGGTGTTCCCAGGTTGATCAAGGACGGTGCATTCACCCTTCAGAGGAGTTTGCACACTCACAGTAGCATCTGCATTTTCCATCCATGCACCCTGCAGCTCTGTCCCTCTGCAAGGTTTGCCTGGAGTGGCCCAGCTGGAAGACAGGATGGTGGGCCCTTTGTTCAGCTGAGAGTCGCAGGGCTGGACGCAGAGCTCCCTCACCATGTGCTGGCTGGGTGACTCCCTGCACCAGGGTCCGCTGCTCTTCGTCTAAGTCACTCCAAGTGTTCCAAACAGCTGCGATCATTTAATTTGCTCAAGATGCTTCCGCGACGTGGGAAGGGCTCCATGGGGGTGGCTCATCCGCTTAAGGCAGGGCCAGCTGGGGTGCTTCGCTGGAAGGGTGGATGGCGGATCCTCGATCAACTTGGGGTCAGGAGGGCTGACTCCCAACCAGGGCAAAATCCTCATGCAGCTTTTGACTCCCCACGAACTTAACTGGTCGCGGTGACGGAAAGCTAACCATACGCATGTGTCAACGCTGATCAAACACCGATTGACTGCTAGTGGCCTGCTGTTGACTGGAGGTTTCACCAGGGACATAAACAGTCAATTAACACGTGTTTTGTCTGTTCTAAGTATTATATACAACAAAAAGAATGCAGGCACTGTGAGAAATGACTTCTCTGCTGTGACTTGCAATTTCCCAGGGAGGTGAGCTGCCCGTGCAGAGGTCACTGGATCACAAGGAACGGTCTTTCTTTCTCCTTTTACTTTTTGTTTTTTATTTATTTTTTAAAAAATTCTTTTAAAGAGAGAGGGACAGTGAGAGAAAGAGAGAGAGAGAATCAATTTTACTTAGTTTTTCATGTGGCTTTTGTTGTTCTGAGAGCTCGCTCTGCGCGTGGTGCTGGGGTTTGAACTCACGCACTCGTGCATGCCAGGTAAGTGCCTTAACCTCTGAGCCACTGCTCCAGCCCCTGTTTTATATTTTTTGATATCAGGGATTGAGTTCAATGGATCTTAACCACTGAGCCATATCCCCAGTCCAGTTTTATTTATTTATTTATTTATTTTTAAAGAGAGAGGGACAGTGAGAGAGACAGAGAGAGAGAGAGAGAAAGAGAGAATCACTTTTATTTAGTTTTTCATGTGGCTTTTGTTGCTCTGACACTTCATTGTGTATGTGGTGCTGGGGTTTGAATCAGCATCCTCGTGCATGCCAGGCAAGTGCCTTAACCACTGAGCCACCCCTCCAGCCCCCATTTTTGTTTTGAGACAGGGCCTTGTTAAGTTGCTTAGGGCCTCACTAAGTTGCTGAGGCTGGCTTTGAACTCCTGCCTCAGCCTCCCTAGCCTCCGGGATTACAGGTGTGCACAATTGCACCTGGCTGGCGTGGTGTTTCAAGCCAACAGTGGGCACAGATGAGCTCACCGCTGATGACAGGAGGTGGCTGTGGCATCGTCACAGTGTGTGTGACTGGCGGTTTGTGCAGCTGCGATTCAACACTGGGTCTCTACGTTCGTGTATTCTTCTCCACTGGAAATGGTGCCACGTGAGCTCTGCAAGTCCATGTGTCAGTTTTGATGAATTTTCACTTTTTATAAAAGATGTGGATATATTCTACGATAGCAAATGATTAGATAGACTTTTTATTTTGGACATTTTGACATAAATAAATTTGTCCTAATGTTTTCAATATTTCTAGACTACACAGTTCATCTTTGAGTTTATTCAAATTATCATAGATCTCAAAAAGAACAAAAATTCAAGGACGTGGGCTCTCACCTGGGAGCTGGCACTGCCTCCTCCATGGGGGTCTTTCCAGGACTGCTCTTACGGCCTCCTCGCCACAGAATCGCTGTATTCCAAGGACACGGGCAGGGAGCACAGGACGGAAGCTGTACCCCTATTTAGGACCCAGCCTGGGAAAACACAAAGTGCCACCTTCCCTGCTGACCAGTTCATCCTCAAGTGCCCCTCTTCTCACCTGACCCTCTCCCAGCCACGCTGCTCTTTCTGTTCCTTAGCAACGGGTGTGTTCAGATGCGCTGTCCCCTCCACCTGAAACAGGGCTGGCTGCTCCTCACCCTGGGGGCCTCAGTCTGCCAGGGTCCGCTCAGGAAGGCTTCCCACCCCCTCCGCCCTGCCACTTGAGCAGCTCTGTCCAGCCCCGCACAACCTTCTGCAGGGGTGCAGATGTCACTGTAGACTCCAGTTGGAGGGGGACGTCGGGGCTTCTCTCTGAGCCGGGCAGCTGTGAATCCTGGACCATGAGCACATTTCCCATGAGCCTCAGCACCATCAAGGTCAAAATAGGGTGCTGGGGCTGTACCTGGACATGTGGCTGTTGGGAGGAATGAGAGAGAGTGCATGTGTTTTCCCATTTTGCCTTTACAGCAGCTCTGGGGGTTTCTCCACTCGTGGAGGAGGAGCCTGAGGTCCAGCTGGTGAGAAAGCCAGGCAGGAGCCAACAGAGGCCCCCCTCTGGGTTACAGAAGAGGATGAGGGCTGGGCCTGGGGACACTGAGCTGAAGAGCAGCCCTTGGCTCCTGTGTGGTTCCTGTACCTATTTGAGGGGTGGTCACTGCCCATCTTGCGTTGGGGAGGTGACCAGTGCCTGGTAAAAGATGACATTTGTTTTTGTTCCCAGAGACTCCCCAGATTCACAAAGGCAAATGATTCTAAAGGGAGGAGGGCAGCGGGATGGGGGTCAAGGTCACGAACTTGAGCTCAGGCTGGATGCCTCCGGGTAGGACATTTTGCTAAGTCACTAGGTCTCTGGATCTCAGTTCCTTCACCTGTGAAACCCCAGGGTGTCTGCCCTGGCTGCATTCTCTGCTTACAGAGCTAACCCCTGCATCTCCCTTAGGCCTTCACATGCATCTCTGAGCTCCATCTTGACCTCTTCCTTGAGAATGAAGCTCACCCTGGCTGGCCCATCCGCTCCTCACAGCTCTGATCCTGGCAGCATGTACGCCACTCAATGCCGCACCCTTTACTTATCACCTGGCCACGCTGTACCCTCCACTGGAGCCAGGACGTTGATCTGTCTGGGTCACTGCTGAATTCCCAGTACTGAGAGGGCCTCTGGTCTGCAGCAGGGCTCACTATTCCAGGCTGTTGTTCCTGTAAACAAGCTGTTTGGATATTCAGCTCCCTGAGGATTTGGATCGCAGCTCTAATGTTAAATTCTTGCCATTTTTATTTCTAGCCTAAGGCATCCTAACCTGTCAAGGACTTTCTTCCATAGGGGGTTCCGGGGTGCAGCACGGAATGCGGAATCCCTGGACTCACCCAGATGAACCGAGTCTGATCCCCTGGGACGCACGCATGCTTGGAAGCAGGAGGTGCTGAGCTAAGCCCCTTCTTTTCTGGACTCTTCTTCACCAGATCCCCAGACCCCATCACATCTGTCTCCCTCACTTCTAACTCATTGGAAAGGCTCTGTGTCTCCCTCCTTAAAATCCCTCCTGGCTCTTGGCTTTTGCCTCTGAAGGAGTGTCCCCTATTCCTGCGTCCCCTCTTGAGGACACCTGAGGATGCATCATGGTGTCCCTCCACCCATCTTCATCAAATGGTAAGCTTTTTGAGGGAGCAGAGCCTACTTATCTCCAGATCCTTCTGCCTTTGCCAGCCCAACTCAATTAGGATCCGCTTTAGAAGCAAGCGGATTTTTCCCTGCGTTAGTTTCCTTGTTACTTCGAGAGATCTAAAGATGCTTAACTCAGCATCGCTCTCACGCATTCTTGGTCAAACTACTCCATTTTTTCTCAGATCTCATCTTGTGCAGGGCCAGGTGTACTCAAACTGACTTTTCTTTCATTCAGCAAACTTTAAGACAGTATGAACGCCAGCGCCGAGGGAGAGTTCCTGCCAGGGAGGCAGTCAGAGCTTACAGTCTGCGGAAGGGACAGACCCACCACTTGGACACCAACAGAGCATTCCCGGAAACACCATCTGCATGGGTGGCAAACAGTCTAAATGACAGAGCACAGGAATAAAGGACACATCACACAGGAAGTGAGAGAACCACTACCAGGGAAAGAGTCCAGGGCAAGATGAGTACAAAACCAACTTGCAGAATATGTGCCGTGTGAAGGTCATTACACCTTAAACACAAGCATGCTTATATTAACGGGGTACAAAAAGGGTTAAAAGAACAACAAAGTAAGGACAACGATCAAAAGACCCTTGAGCCTTAGCTGTGATTGCCTGCTTTTGCTAACATGGGAAATGCATGTATGCACTGTTTGTGCCATTGTAGAATTCATCATGATTTTACGTGTCAGTATGAAATTAATTCAAATTCAAAAAATTAAACAGGGCAAGAGCAATTAAAATCCTCAAAGCTGGGGAGTTAGGAGACACGGGGGGCTTTGGAGGCCACTGCAGGAATGACTGCCCCGAGGCTCGCTGACGTAGGCACTAGATGAAGCAGGCTGACTGTAGCATACACGGAATGGTCCCCGAGTGAGGACGTGGCGGAGAGGTGTCTCCTCACCCCCTCGCGGGAGGCATGGCCATGCCCATCTGGCCCAGTGCGCTCGGATCCAACCTTCACACAGATCCAACCTGCGCTCATCCTTTCTTTTAATGAAGGCTTTTGTCCCTTGTTCCAAGGCTCTCTTCCCCAGGAGGATGAGGCGTGGCATCTCCCCCCACCCTGAGGGCAATCGCTCCTCAACACTTGCTCCCTTTCACATTTCCTTCAAACTTCCCTCTTTGACCCTGGTGTCTGCTGCAAATTCACAAATCGCCCACCACTGAGAGCGTGGCTGCAGCCCAGAGGTCTATGTCACCAGCTGCCCCCCAGAGCTCTCCGCTTCGCCCTGAGCCCCAGCCCAGCTACCACACAGGCGGGCAGCAGCAGTCTCATCAGCACAGACCTGTAAGCCACCACGGCGGTGGGGTGGGGAGCCTGGGCCTTTCCTTTTCCATGAATCCATGCACTCCATGGGACTTGCAAAAGGTAGGTTCACTGGGAAGGCAAGCAGAGTATGCAAAATTAAGCAGCATTAAAAACAGCAGAGTAAAAAGCTTGGTTTCAACCATGTCTGTACGTGCATTTCAGAAGGCCAGAGAGCTGAAGAAGTCTCCTGAGCAAATAATAATAATGAAATTAAAAAATCCAGACATCACAGAGACTTCAGGGCCGAATGTGTTCTCTCATATGAGGAAGCTAGAGTAAAACCTAAGGCAGGATGAAAGTTAGCTGAGTTTAATAATAAACCCACCAAGGGTGAAATTTCACTTAAGCTGGGGGAACCATAGCTGTGAAATGGGGGGAGAAGGGAGGGAGGCAAGGAGGAGAGGGAAGAATTAGGGGGGTGTTATCAATGCAACTGGGAACACTCGACTCCCATGAGAAACCAAACTGTACACAGGCCAACAGAGAAACTCAGAAATTTCAAAAATTAATACACACGCATACGCTAATTTCTATCCACAGCATGGGGGTTTCACAGAGGAGACATAAGAGTGAGGAATGGATGAAGGGGAAGATACTGGACTAGGATCAGCCTTAACTTTCCCTGTCAATAGCCTTACACGCCTGAGTCTGTAGCGATTCCTTCCAACGTGTAAGACTACACTGAAAAAATAACAAAACAATCCAGATGTGATCGAGCTAGAATTAGTGCCCATGGAGCATCTTCCGAAATGCTTGGTGCACAGTGGATGTGGGGAAGGGGCTCGAAGCCCATGGTGCTTGCTCGTGAAGGGGCTCCACGCAGGTGTGAAACGGACTGAAATGAATGGAGATTTCAGTCCTTCTCCAGACAAGAGCATCCAGCCCTTGGAGATATGGTGAAACCTCGGAATGAACATAAACCAACTCTGCTGTGCACATTTACTGTCCAGAGCGAGTGTCGGATGCAGAGCAGAACTGGATTTGGAAAGAGCACCTCTAATTTTGTTTGGCCAAGTTTACCGAGCATAATAGGTTACGAGCCTGTACGGGTGTTCCCAAGTAATTACACTTAATTGTTTGTGCAAATCAGAGGATCTATCAACTACAAGCCCAATTAATTAAGTGAAGACACACAGTCAGATTGGGAAGGAAGAAGGAGGGCTGGGCTGTTGCAGAATTGAGCCTGTGTTATTTTACGTCATTTTGAAAAGCCACAGAGAGAGCACACCTAGTAGCAGATGCTTGCCTGGAACATTCTGTCTGGATATGGTTGGGATCACTTGCCAGGGCTTCTCAGGACTCTGGGGGCACCTGCTGTCACTGGCTCACACACATTTTCTCTCTTTTTGTAACTGAAGCTCAACTGTCCCATCAGGGACAGGGGAGAGACAGCTGGCTGAAACGTGGCTTCAGGGAGCTGTGTTTTTTCAATGCCCAGGGAGTCCAAGTGAGTTGACCCAGGCTTTGATGCAGAGACTCAGCCCTGTGGTCGCCTTGACAGGCCACCCTGATTTCCTCCCTGAGCTTCTCTGATTTAATTCTGCACCCTGACTCGGAACGGGCAGGCAGGTCACCGACAGATGCAGAGTGCAGAGTTCGAGGCTGCGAGCTGCAGCTTCTCCACGGACAGAGGAGGCAGCCTGTTGGAGCAGGCGGTGTCAGGGTCTCTGTGAAGTGGCCCAGAACGAGAGGTCAACTCCGAGAATGACCACAGACCCCTCTTTTTTTTTTTAAAGAGAGAAGGACAGAGAGAGAGAGAGAGAATCGACTTTTATTGAGTTTTTCACATGGCTTTAGTTGCTCTGACAGTTGTGTACGTGGGTGCTGGGGTTTGAACCTGTGTACGTTTACATACTGAGCAAGCTCCGTAACCACCGAGCCCCTGCTCCAGGCCCCACGGACCCCTCGTGTGACCCATTTCCACCCGTTCCATGCCCACTGGACTCCAAACCTCTTCCCCTAGTGCTAGGATGAGCTTGGCCCTAAGGACCCGCCCTCCTGTCAGGAATCAAGGGAAGAGGTGGTGCAGCTATGATCAGAATGGCAGGATTAATTAAGTCGTGGCCCCAGAGGGAAAGACAGCTTTATGATTCAAGCCCAAACGAGGACAGAGCAGGATCTGAGCCCTGACACCTCATCTTGCTGCTTATTTGTCGTAACAAGAGTTCCCTTTCAGAACCAGTGTCTCCTGTTCACCCCAGCTGCAGTGTGCCCGAGGCGTCCCCTCGCTGCTCTCCTCCCCGGTGGCAGCTGGTATTGACAGCCTGGGACGAGCTGTGTACTCATTGATCTCACGGAGTCTGAGGGTAGCCTCGCCTAGCGCCGTGTGGGTGCTTGCCATAGGTCCCAGCATCTCCCGCAGGGAGGGTCAGGATGTGCCTTCTCACGCAGCTCTTCTGCCGGCCCAGGGGTCCTGTCTCCAGGCACAAGATGAGATGGCCACCCTCTGCTTCTCAGCATGGGGCACCTCGGGACAAGTCACCACCCTCGGGTGTTCCTGGCTCTTAAACTCATGTGCCTGCATGGACGTAGTGCAGGGGAATAAACAGAAGCTTGAGGGAGAAAGCTCTCACTCTGAAGTCCCACTTCCGCCACTAGCGACCGTGCGGTGATAACAGTAGCTAGCACCATTCTGAGCATTTCCTGTGCATCTCAGACTTCCCTTACATTAGCTCAGCCAATTCTCACAAGATCCTACACAGTGGGTGCTATAGCCCTAATTTATGAATAGGAGGACTGAGATGAGAGCCCCAGGTGAACTGGCTGGTTAGCAGCAGCACCCACATTACCTTCACCAGGCTCAGCTACTTCCAGGATGAAAAGCCATCTGGAACGGAGGGGTTTCCCAGGCCCAAACTGGGAAAAGTCAGTCACTGTGATTGTCCTTTTGAGGACATGTTACAATAAAGACTTGTTTAGTGTAGGGGAACTTTGTTCCTTCCAAGGTTTATTAATCACAGCTCTGAGATTTCTTCATCGATTCCATTTTGCTTCCTCATGTTTTGTAAGTCTGCTCTTCTAGGTGTGGATCCAGGCATGATATTTTATTTGCATAGCTATTACTCTACGTGGTAATATTCATTATGGATTGGATATTAAAAAGGATCTGTAATCGTTCCTTGACGAAAGGGTGCCAGAACCATGCATAATTCTCATCAATGATCAAGGAGTGTCCTGCTAATCTCATTACTAACGTGACTCCTCCATAAATCTCATTGCTGTGCCTCCAACGAGCCCCATCATTCACAGGGCACAGAGCCAGCATCGCAGTCAGGGACACCCACCTGGGACCAAGGGGTCAATGAGAAGAGTAAAGTAAGAGCCTGGCTTGTCTTACACATCTGGAATGTTTTAGCCTTCTGAGGGTCAGCAAATGCTAAGGATTTCTCACCTCCACCCACTGCCCTGCAAGATGCCAGGGTCAGTGGTGACCAGGATTACCCAGTCAACTGACCTGGAAGGATCCCAATGACACAGGAGGACTGTGAAGTGAGGCAGGATATTTGGATGGGGGCACTGGACCAAACCAGCAAGGACCCCGACCTGCAAAGGCAGGAATGGGAGCTCTGAAGTGAGTCGGGGTGGGGTCTCACCTGCATTGTGCTGGGGGCTACCACACTTGGCCACAATGAGACCCTTCACTTTGCATGCAGGTTCCTCTAAATATTGATGAGGGTGGGACTGAGCTAGAATTGTTAGGAAGGGAACAGAAGAGGGCAGAGAACCCCATGTCCCTGATGTGATCACTACCCAGAACTGTGCGGCTGTCCCAAAGCCCCCAGCTGACTCTGGGGGCCCCGTTTCCAAGGTAGTAAAGTCCTCCCCCAAGTTAGGCCTGCATGGGTACATGCAGGTGTGAGGCATTTTTATTTCATCCTTGCCACAACCCTTCCCACTGGTGACTTTTCCACCGCTTTGCAGGGAGGAAATTGAAGCTCAGAGAAGGGATACTGGGCGCTCACCCTCTGAGAAAAATAACAAAATTACATATTAAAGAAAGCACGCACAGGGCAGCCACCTGCCCAGGTACCTGAAAGTGTTCTGGGGGCCAAGTTCACTAAGGCGGAAATCTCGATCCCTTTCTTAAAGCTGTTCTGGGGAAAAGCGAGATCCTATGTGGCCATTGCCTACCAGGTGGACAAGCACTCAGTGGCAAGCTGCAGAAAGTCCAGTGTCCCCGGGCTGCACTTTCTCCTCCATGCCTCTGCTACCTCTGCGGTGTCATCTTGGTCCTCCCAAGCTGCGGAACCTGAGGCAAGTCTCCTGATCTCCACAGCCTCAGTTTCCCCTCCTTGCAGAAGAAGAACAGTGGCACCTACTTCGCAGAGCTGCTGGGACCCAATGAGATCATGAGGGAGCAGGAGGCTCAGAGTGTGCACAGCAGGTCACAGCCACATGCTGTCCCTGAAATGTCCTTCCTACATTGTAACTTTTCCTGCACTGTAACTTTTTTTTTCCATGTGGATAAAGCATGGTAGATTGTTTTATTTTTTAATTGAGAGACTTATTATTGAACAACCATACAAGTTTTTAACAAAATAATATAAAATGTGAATAGATTCTGGATATTAGATTTACTCCCAGGAGTGCCCCCCCTCAATTACCCACCCTTATCCCTCCCTTCCCCTTCCCACAATATCGCTAAAAAAGTATTAGGCTGTATAACATTACACCTTATCTGGATTTAACACATGATAATAGACCTCCTTTCTCAATGGCCAGGGTCTAGCTCTAGTCTCCACCGATGAGTGGAGACATTTGACCCTTGGTTCTCTGGGTTAAGCTGATTTTACTCAGCATGATTTCTTCCATAACCATCCATTTACCTTCAAAGGCTGCAATATCATTGTTTCTAATTGCTGAGTAAAATTCCATGGTATATATGTACCACAGTTTTTGGATCCATTCATCCAGTGAGGAACATCTGGGTTGTTTCCATAATCTAGCAATAGTAAATTGAGCTGCTATGAACATAGATATTGCTGTGTCACTATAATGTGCTGATTCTAAATCCCCTAGAAAAATGCTCAGGAGTGGAATAGCAGGATCATATGGTGGGCTCATCCCTAGTTTTTTGAGGATTCTCCACACTGCTTTCCAGAGGGGCTGTACCAGTCTGCAGCTCCACCAACAGTGTGCTAGCCTGCCTGTCTCTCCACAGTGCACTGTAACTTTTATTATGGAGATTTCCAAACTCAAAGAGTGAGAGACTCATGCAGCTGATCTCCATACACTTGTCTCTCACCTCCATCTGTCTCTCCCCTTCTTGGCTGATTCTTCTTCACCTTCTCTTCAGTCTTCTTCCCCAACCTCACTATGTTGAAGCACATTTCAGGCATTTTGTCCTCAGGTATTGGAAGTTAATTTTAAGTCAACTCTTCAGCTTCATCTGTGTCAGAGGAAATGACCTAACTCCCTTTGCGTGGGAGAGATTTATTAAGGTAAAGTTTACAGACAGTAAAATTAATCCTTTTTTGGAGCATAGCTCCAAGTTTGGACAAACCCAAATGTTTTGAGCACTCTTTGATGTTCCTTTCTCTTTTTGTTTTCTTCTTTTTTTTTAAAGAGAGAGAGAGAGAGAGAGAGAGAGAGAATCAATTTTTATTGAGTTTTTCACGTGGCTTTCACTGCTTTGACACTTAGTTGTGCACGTGGTGCTGGGGTTTGAACCCGTGTGCTTGTGCTTGCGGGGCAAGTGTAGTAACCGCCAAGCCACCGCTCCAGCCCCCTGGTGTTCCTTTCTTAACCTGTAAAAGCGTATAGTCCAGTCATACACAGAAGAGTGAACATGTAAATTGTTTTCCATAGAGGAGGAAGCAACCTCTCCTGGTGGTTTCCTGGACCGTGTTTATCGTGTTTATGGTGACTTGGAAGCCATGTGCTTGATTGGCTGGGACGCAAGCCACTCAGGATTAATTAGCATCGGGTATTGTTTAGGGTAACTGTTTGTGTTGATGCCTTCCTTCCTTCCTAATGGCCATAATAGAAGGTTTCTAGGAAGCTTGATTGTCGTCGAGTTCATTAATAACTAACCCTGAGAGCGACTCCCTGGGGACTGTGCTCAGTCCAAGAAGGAACTTTGCTAGTGAGGAGCAGGTGTTTTCCGGGAGAGCTGCGTATGCTCACCAACAGACATTAAAGGCTGGGCAAGAAACAAGGGCAGAGGCCCAAAAAATCATGCTTCCTTTTCCTGGATCCCTTCTGAGACTCCACCGACGAGAGCGCCCTCTATCGCCTCCCAGTAGCTTAGTCATTTCTTACTGGGATTTTGAAGGAAGCAGTGGTTTCTGTCAGGAAACCTCTGCTGGACAGTAGGGACCACAGTAGGGAGCCACCTCTCCACCCAGGTGAGCACTGAACCGAGCATCCTGAACTTCAGAGGCCCTGTTGTTTAGCTCTTTCATAAAAGGATAAGGTCGTTACTTACAGAAGTACTGACCTAGGGACTGCTAAGTGCATAGTTTCACCACAATTGTCGACATAGCTGAAGCTATTTAGGGACTGTGGCCTGCAGACTTGTTCTGCCCTGCCCAGAGGGCAAGTTCGGGGTGTTTGGTCAGCACCACCATGAATGCCCTCTATCAGTGCTTGGAACCCCTGACGACCCCCTGGGAGAAATGCTAACAAGTTTCTTCTCTGGCCCTTGCTCCTGTGCCTACCAAGTCAGTAGGCATAGCTTTGTTCTTTTTTTTTTTATTATTTTTTTTGAACAACCTTACAAGATTTTAACAAAATAATATAAAATGTGTATAAAATG
>PVKS010046295.1:0-13366 GCA_004027875.1 Aplodontia rufa
ACCTTTTCTATAAATAAATAGAGTGAGGCATGTTTGTTTTTAAAAGTACTCAGCTTATCAGTGCTGTTGTCAAAAAATAGGCATATTTTCAGGAAGAATACAGGTGTTGACATTTTTGGATTCCATTTTCTCTAAATAGGCTTCCTTTTGAATAAGATTACATTCAAAAGCTGTCTTTCAAAATAGTTGTGTTTCTCTTTGAAGTGCGAATTTTCTGTTCATAAACTTGCACTTTTAAAAGTATTCATGAAGGTAAAGAAGCTACCCCAAATTAGTGACGCAACACTTACTAACTTGGAAATTTTGAGGCGACCACAGTACTCTATAATTAATATGCTTTCAAACTTTCCTTCAAATACTATTCAGAGTGACATTGCAATAAACAACTCCTTTGAATAGGCATCGTCAATAGTAAGAGTGGAATAATTCTTTGATTCTTCTGAGTAGAATTAGAGAAAGAAAAACACTTTTGTAAAATCACTTTTCTGAAAATAGCTGATCAAATAGGCCTGACCTTTTCTTTATAATGAAAAAGGGCATGACATTCCTGATATCCATTCAGTTTCATAACTCTGGTACTAAATTCACTTTTAAGTTTCCCTGGTCAAATGTTTACAAACAGTGATCACAAATACTCTGCTTTTTAATTTTTATTCTTTCTTTTTCTTCCTTCCTTCCTTCCTTCCTGTCTTTGTGTATAAACCTTTCTGAGAATTCTATTTAAAAAAAATATGTTTCAAGAGGAAATTAAAAATAATGTAAGTATTTTCCAGGGAAATAAAGTGAAAATTTATGTAGATTTTAAGTTCATCAACATTTTCATAATATTTTCTATTTCCTTAATTATTACCCATATAAGAATGTAAACAAAGGAAAACCAATGATTAATAAATTAAGTAGGTAGGGAAATCATCTGAAAAAATACACTCTTTTCTACTTTTTTTTTTAGTTTTTCTGTATGGTGCTACAATTGCATTTCAGGCAATAATGCAAGCCAAGACTACTGAAAAATGACTCTTCCAGGATCTGGAAGGCAGATATATTTAGTCTCACCTCAAGTGGATAGTGTTCATGATTTCTTTTTCTACTAGCATTTTGTGCAGCATTGTGTCCATTTTCTTTATCTTTGTGTGAGTTTATTATCCCTTTGTAAAATCTGGTACCTTCCTCTCAGATGCTTTAACAAGTGTTATGCTTGTGAAATGCTTGGAAAGTTGTGAAAAATATGGTCTATTTAGAAGACATAGTAATCAGCATCTTTCTTCATGAAGAAAGTAAAATACTTGGTGCACATTGTATTATCACATAAACATGTGTCAGGAATGTACTACTCTCAGGCCCAAACCTACCTGACACAAGTCCTATTAAATGAAGTTTTATTGGAGAACAGTCACTGTATGTTTATATATTGTCTATATTGATTTTTGCAGTGTAATAGAGTTGAGTAGCTGCAACAGCAATGGTATGAAATGCAGGTGTGATATTATTAACATCAGAAAATCAATTCAAAGCAAAACTTAGCAAAAAGGCACAAAAAGAATATTGAAATTGAAAGAATAATCCATCCAATGCATAACAGTCATGAACTTCATCAGCAGATTATATAATTCGAAGAAGTATAAATAAGATGCTGGAAGGGTGACTCAGTGGCAGAGCATTTGCCTGGCATGTGTGAGTTCCCAGGTTCTATCCCCACCACCACATACACAACTAAGTGGAGGAAAAACAAAATCCAGATGAAAAAATAAAAATTGAAATTCTTTCTCTCACTCTTTCTTTTAAGAAAATAAATACTGATAGAATTTCAAGGAGTAATGGACAAGTCTGCAACCATAGTGAGAATTTAACATATTCCATTGTGTTTATAGAACAAGCTCATTTAAAAAATGAGAAAGAATATAGAAGATTAAATTTTATAATTAATAATCTCAATTTAATTTGCATATATTGTGCATTCGCAAACATATATATATATATATATATATATATGTGCATATATACACAAATATATTTTACCTACAGGAGAGGAATACAGATTATTTTCAGATATTCTAAAAAACTGACCTACCAAGTCTCAAGAAAAAAGTTGAAATTAATTATATGTATTGACTACCACACAATAAAATTAGAAAGTGATAACCAAAATGCAAGACAAAACAAAAAAAGTCATACACTCCTAGAACTCAAAATTATATTTTAGAATACATATTAGATTAAAAAGGAAACAAAAATTAATATTAAAATTTATGTAGAGCTAAATGACACCAGCTTGATATATGGTGTCATATATCCGTCTACATATGACTCAAATTAACAGTAAATTAGAAAATCACACAATAAATTATAAAAACTGTTTAACTGAAGAAGCTGAAAGAACAACAAAATAAAACCTTTTAATCTGAAGAAAGAGATTAGGGACAGAAATTATTAATGAAAATAAAATAAAATATAGTTAATCAATAAAACACAAATTAGCCAATTGCAAAGACCAGAAAAATACACAAAGTGTTATTACACATGATTAAAGAAATAAAAGGAAGATATATTCAAATAAATGACTTAAGATTAATTTGTGCTATGGAAATGTTATTATTGTGCTGATATGGTAAAATGTCCAAGGTATTTGTTGAATATAATGAATACATTATAAAGTCTATGCAAAAATATGATTTTCTTCAGGTTATAATGCAAACCACAGCACCTTAACTAAATAAATGTATTAAACATCTGGAAGGACATGTCTAACTGATAAGAATGGTTACTACTGGTAGGGCATGTGAGATAGTGCCCAAATTTTGTTGTAGGTGTACTTGTAATATTCTAATTTTTTTACCAAGACAACATGTTCATTTGTTTTTTGTTTAATTAAAAATTAACCTAAAATAATAAAAACAACATCAATCAGTTGATTTTAATGAAAATATAAGATTGAAGTTATAGGTAGGGGTCTTATAATGGGTCATTCAAACTATAATTGATTTTTGCCTTGACAATAAAATAGGAATAGTTGAAGAGTGTTAAGAAAGATGTGTTTAAGAAAGTCAGTTGGAGAGTAGAGAATATACATACAAATGAATGTATTTATATTGTAGAAGTTATTTATAATCATAACTTCTTTTCCTGTGTGAGTTGTATTTTTTGGATAGGGAATGTCTCATTAATTTCTGAAATCCCATCATAACACCTAGCCAAATATTTGCTTGTAAGCAAGCATTCATAAAGTAAGTTAAATTGAATTTGAAATTTGATGTTCTTTTTGACTTCATGTAAGTGCGAGAATTCCAAAAATTTATAACTCTTCTTAATTCTTAAGGTATAATCAGAGTGGTCAGCATTCTGTGATTCTTAGACACAAATTTTCAAAGTGCACAAACTATCAATTGAAATTTTAAATGCTGCTGAATATTTCCTGGTATTAAACATAAATTAGCAACACAATGGTTATTAATAGAAAACGATAATATGTTTAAAGCCCTATGTCCCATTATGGGATCCAAATACCTCATTTCAAGGTGTATGAAAAAATAACTTTAAAATGTTGATGTTTAAAAACTGCTAATTGTTCTCTATGCTATTTGTTTGACTCAAGCATGGTGCAATGCATATACACTAGAAAACCCTATCCACAGGGATTATGTTCCAAGACCCTCAGTGGATGCCTAAGCTTTGGATTTTACCAAATCCAATAAGTACTGTTCTTTCCCATACATACGTATGTAACTATGATAAAGTTTAATTAATAAATTAAAGACAATAAAATACTAACAACCACAATAATCATATAATAGAATAATTATAAGAATACACTGTACTGAAAGTTAGTGTATGTGATCTTTTTTCACTCTCAAAATATCTTATTTTACTTTACTCATGCTCCTTGTGGTGATGATGTGAGATGGCACTTTGCCTATGTGATGAGAAGGAGTAAGGTGAATGATTTAGACACTGTGATGTACTGTTAAGCTACCATTGACTTTCCTACTTTAACACAAGTGGTATGATACCATTACAATCATCTGATAACCAGATGACTATGAGCAACTAAAAAGTGAGTAGTGAATTCAGAATGGATATGCTGGAAAAACAAATGATTCATGATCCAAATACAATGGAGCAGAACATAACTGGACAGCATAGGATAGCACAAGATTTCATTGTGCTGCTCAGAATGGTGTACAATTTAAAACTTATGACTTTCTCATTTCTTCAATTATATATTTTGTATTTTCAGAGTGCAGTCAACTGTGGGTAAGTGAAACCACAGAAAACAGAAGCTTGGAATAGGGGACCTACTGAATTAAGTATATGGAGTAATGTGTATAGAGGTTGAAATTGTACAAACAACTATTGTACAAAATGCTCTTTTTTCTATTTATATAACTTGTAGACCCAGAATAAAAAATAAATAAGTAAATTCAGCCCTTACCCCCCAGAAAAAATAATAAATTTAGTAATGCTTTTCCTCTGATTTCCTCTTAGTTTATCTGTTTGAACCCTGGTTTGTGAACATGCAGAAAGTGAATTTTTAGCCAGTGCTCAGTTTGCAACTTTATTCTCTAACAAATATTTGGAAGCATTCCCGGAAAGGGCAAAGAGTGGGTAGTTACTTTTATGTATCAAGAAATTATTCTTTAGACTTATGGCAGATCACAAGACAGAGAATGAACTGATTATTCAAAAGGTAATGATAGGGGCTGGAGCGGTGGCTCAGCGGTTTCGGCGCTTGCCTGGCAAGCATGAGGACCCGGGTTCAAACCCCAGCACCACGTACACAACTGAGTGTTGGAGCAACTAAGGCCATGTGAAAAACTCAATAAAGTTGTTTCTCTCTTTCTCTGTCTCTCTCACTGTCCTTCTCTCTTTAAAAAAAAAAGGTAATGATAATGCAGAATGCCTTAAAGTAAATGAACTTTGTTCAGGCCTTTGTTCACTCTTGATTATCTCCTCTTCACTAGAATTACTACTCAAACAGAAGCCAAAGATTAAAAAGTATATTATTCATTGTGCAGTCTTCCAATTTATGTTGCAATTAAATTGGAGGCAATATAACTTTACAAATAATCACACCAGGTTTTCTTTTTTCATTAAAACAATGCCATCAACACAGGTAAAGGTAGACTATTTATATACATATGTGTATATGTATCTGGATTTTTAATTCAGAAGCAAGCTCATCAATAATGCATGCTCTCTCTTTTCTTTATCAGTAGTTTACCAAATTAAGGTATACTTAGATATAGGCTGTTGAGTAAGAATTGAATGGTGAAACAGAACAATTAGTCCTTTTCAATCCCTCAAGTAAGTGTCAGTAAGCTACAACATAGTAGGTTGACTGCTTTGTGCTACTTATAACAAGGATTTTCCATGGATTCCTTAATTTATTAAGCTATAAATAATATGAGGATTTTAAATGCAAAATAATAATTTCTATGGAAGAAGATTCATTACTGTAGTTTGTCTAGATTTTCTTCAATAAAATTGTTAAAAGTAAGTTGTCACCCAGTTAATTTTTTATTGTTATTTTGACCCAATTTTGCACTAAATACTGTAAAATGCCATTTGTTGACCCAGATGAAATAATTTTAAAAGCAGCACCTATCTCCTCTAATGCTACTTAGGTGGGTTTTAACCTATCATTGATCTATACTTAAAAATTGAAATTGTAATAAAATGGGTGACATTTTATAAACAGAGAAGAAAGGGGAGAGGAGAGCAAGGCCTCCAGCTGCTGAAGCCAATTGTCAGGAGTACAGTATAGAAATCGGACAGAGCTCTAGTTTGAAAAAATGTATAAAATGTATAAGAATATGTTCTCTGTTTTCCTTTCCTTTTACTATCACACCAATGCTTCTGACCACCAGTGTGTGTGTATGTGTGTGTGTGTGTGTGAGAGAGAGAGAGAGAGAGAGAGAGAGAGACAGAGAGAGACAGAGAGAGATAGATACTGATCAGTTCTCTGGCACGAGCCCAGGTATACTAAAATTTAACTCAATTCTAGTACTCTCGTTCTGGACAGTGTCAGATCCAATAGGTTTAGTACTCAGTCCCATAACAAGACCTGTTTGAGAAAAAAAATTAAAATAAAACTGGCATTGTTCTACAGTCATGAATATTCTTTTGTGATTTCTATGAACAGTATTGAATTTTCATGGTGTTTTCTGAAACCAAAAGAACAGAAAGTACAATCTGGGTGAAAAGTCGAACATCAACTATCTTGTCAAAACTCAGACTGTGCAGAAGTATTATTTGAGGTTAGCTAAAAGTAGATATAACAAAAAAAATCGAGAGATTTTTGTATAGAGCAAAGAAGATTAGTTTGAAT
This sequence comes from Aplodontia rufa, assembly GCA_004027875.1. Lineage (NCBI taxonomy): Eukaryota > Metazoa > Chordata > Mammalia > Rodentia > Aplodontiidae > Aplodontia > Aplodontia rufa. The sequence continues at coordinate 6,323 of PVKS010046295.1, forward strand.
GCCACCAGTACCATGTACTAATATAGCATTACACACATTATCTAGTTACTCTGAAAATTTTTTGTCATCTAAAAATGTGAAGAAAATGATTTAATGATATTTTTACAGAACTCTTATGGAATTTTTATAAGTTACTGTATGTAACATGTTGTGTCATGTTATTCAGGATTCTTGTTTGCACGTGCGATATCTTCAAAGAGCCAAAAGAGAAAAATATACTGACTGAAGTGACTTGGATGGGAAGAGCAGGACTAAATTACCACAGGATCAGGTGTAACTAAGATTTCAAATAATGTTATTAGGGTTTTATATCTCTCTCCTCCCCCTCCTCATCCTCTCTCTTTTTGCCTCTCTCTCTTTTTCTGTGTCTCCAAACTTACCTTTTTTGTTTTTCACACCATTTCAATGTGATATATACCATATTATGAAATACATGATCTTTGGCAACTCTAGGATTATATTATCCTCAAAATCAAGTTTTCAGAAGAAAAATTAGTTGCTCTCTCTCTCTCTCTCTCTCTCCTTCTCCACATCTATTCCTATTAAATACTCTAATTTCTCTGACTGTAGAGCAATCATTGTGTCCAAGGCTATCAAGTGCTCTGATTGGTCAGGCTGGGCATGTACAGAATACTTGCAGATGTACAAGAATTGTATGCTACAAAGATTCTCCTTTCTGACTAAACCTTAGAAATATGTGGAAAAAAGAAACCCCTGGGAAACTTTTTTTAAAAAAAGCAGAAATTCTGGGGTGATAGAAATTAAATCAAGTGAAAAACATGTGTGACCAGAATTGAAGATCACTGAAATTTGAGTAGTTCACAAAATAAAAAAAATATATATTTTATTGTGTATGTTGTTACCTGAAGAAAAAACAGTAATAGGAACATATAGAAAACAGTATATTACTACTGTTTAGTGCAGTGTCTGGTATATCCTAAAACCTAACATATTAGCTATTCTTATTAATTTTCTATTACAAAATGAGAAAATAAATATGGGTGGTAACTTAAAATGCTACTATGTACCTCTTGCTTTCAGAGAATGAACTCTGTAGGACTAATAGAAAAAAGGAAGTGATAGAAATGATTCTGAACAAAGAATGAGCTTGAAAAGACTATAGATTGTGAATTTCTTGCACAGATATTTATAAAGGTGTGTATTAAATGAATTATTTAAGAATTATTTCATAAAATTCCATGAGTTAAATAAATATTTACTGAAGATTTATATGTCATACAAATATGTTGAAGATTTTGTGCGTATATTAGTGAATATAAGAAGAAAGAATTTCCTGCCTTGTGGCATTTACTTTCCAGTTAATAGAAAGAAGAAATAAGCACACAAGAAAAGAATACAGTATACCATGTGGTGATAAATTCTATGAAGAACAAAGGAGAGCAGGGTGATGTGTGATAGGGTGGTGGATAGGAGGTAGTCAAATTATTCCAATTTCACATAGGTTGTCAAAGGAGGGACTCACTGATATGACTTTGGATCAAATCCTGAGAGATGTTAAGGGAGTACATATATTCATAGTTAAAAGATTAAAGCTCTGGTCTCACAATGGCTTTGTACATAATAGTGAGTAAAATTTATCATTGAAATTGATTCAATAACACAGGACAGATTCAAATTTTTCCACATTGTACTTGCTTATGACTAATAAAATGTATATCCATGGGCTTTAAATACCATTTTTATGAGACTTAAAAATCTGTTCAAATAATTCTTGTTCTGTTTTGTACTTACTTTTACCACCATCAATTTTAACACATCTTAGCAAATTTCACTTCAGATTGCAATGAATTAGTGCTTTCACGACTTTGAATATGGCCTTGCTTGTAGTGTTGTGTGCAGACTATTTTTAAAAGTCAATTTTTTTCATTCACTTTGAATTCAGCATTACTTACTGAAATAAAGAACAACTAAGCAATGTTAATAACATCTGTGATCAGGATAAAAGTCAAGGAAAACCAAATGGGATTATTGGTGTTTATTTTTTAATTGACTGTTGACAGCTATCAGTGTACTTAACTATTTTTTAAATTTTATTCAGAAATTTATTTGTTGAACAATCAAACAAGCTTCTAATGAAATAATATAAAAAGCCACTCTTTTTACTGGGATGTTACAATCAAACATAATTTTATTTACTCTCCATCAGTCGATGGCTATCATTGGCTTTGGCTAACACATGAACAACTCTGGAACTTACTTTACTGAGGCAGCCCCATTTTAAATTCTGTGATGAAATAATCCATTTAATTATTTATTAAATTTTCCTTATTGTTGCTTTGCTGTGAGTTGGAAATATTAAGATGAATACTTATGTTGATTATGTCAACATATATTGTGTTCTTTTAGCAAGCCAGATTTTAAGCACAAAATAAACATAATGCTTTCCCATATAACTCAATAGTAAAGTGGTTCAAAATCCATTGTACCTTAAGAGAATAATAATCAAAGTATACTTTCCTGTTACTTATTGACTTCAAAATTACATACATTCTATTGTGATAAGAAATAAATAAAATGTGTGCATGGTGGCATATGTGACATTTGAAATGTATTCAAAGTGTAACCACATAATTGTGATGTGTAGTGCACCAAGCAGAAGTATGAAAAAATGGGAACACTATTGCAATTTTTTTATAATTATTGAATATTTATATTGTAGCCCAAAAGCAGTAATGGGTAATAAACAAATGAATGTCTGATGCCATAAAACATTTTTATGGATATTGGAATCTCCTGTTTTTCCATATAATGAAGTGTTATAATCATGTTATCATGTTCAAACTTAAAATTGTAAAAAAATTTCTGAGCTTATGGGTAAATAGACTATAGACCAGATTTATGCAATGAACCATATTTTGTCATTCTTTATAATAGAATATAAAAAACTTTAATTTTTATTTTGATTGAAATTAGATGCTATTGGATTAGTATAGGAGAAGAATCAAGTAATTAGATTTATATTTTACAATAATTACTTTAAAATGTGGATAGGAAATGCTTTAATATTACTATTCAATATTTTCTACCCACACTGAAAATATATTAATGGTTAATAGATTTCATTAATAATGAAAATATATGGTGGAATCAATAAGAATAGTTAGGAAGGTATTGTCATAACTTCAGTGAGAGATGAAAATATCTTAGGAGAGAATGGTAGCAGAAGAGATGGTAAATGCTGGAAGGTTTCTATCTATGTCTGATATATACATATGTGTATATGTCTATATATAAATGCATAATGTATATACTTATTTATAAAGCCTGAAACTCATACTATATTATTTATAAAAAGAGAGGGACAGTGAGAGAAAGAGAGAGTGAGAGAGAGAAAGTCAATTTTATTTAGTCTTTCATGTGACTTTTGTTGCTCGGACACTTGGTTGTGCACATGGTACTGGGGTTGAACCTGTGTACTTGTGCATGCCAGGCAAGCACAGTAACCACTGAGCCACTGTTTCAGCCCCTGAAATTCATACTATTTTGAGAGATTCCATTATGGAAACAAATTCAAAAAGACTTTTTTTTCTCAAGCTGTCCAGAATATGTAGCCCTATGAAAACATTAGTATCCCCCCAACGAACAGAAGGGGCACATGTAAGTTAAAGTTAAGCTTCATTAGTTTCAAGGTAAATTTGCCTTCACAAATCATAGTTTCAGATAGATTAGATGTATAAAGTAGTCAAGAATGACATCAATGATAAATTGCTATCATTTAAAATTAGGTTGTTAAAAGATATTTTTGTTAAACTTCATGGAATCCACGAAGCAAAATTTTATAATAGATAAATCAAATATAATAAGCAAGGCAAAAAGCTGCCTACTAAATTAATTTACTGAAACACAAAGAAACATTGTAAGAAAGAAGGACATTTCAACAGAACTAGAAAACAAATTATATACTGGCTGTGGGAAAACTTTACTTATCAATAATGATCTTGAAATGCAAGCGGATTAAATTATTGAATTAAAAGACACAGTGACTGAATAAAAAATAAAAGAGTCAACTGGATGTGGCTTACAAGAAGCTTCACCTGTAAGGACACACATAAACTGAAAGTGAAGAGATAAAATAAGATGTTCCATGCAAATGGAGCCAATAGAAATCAGTAGTAGCCATACAAATTGCAGGTAAAATAACTTTAAATTAAAAACATTAAAATGAGATAAGAAGAGTCATTGTATAATGATAAAGGGTCTATTTCACAAGAGCAAATAATAGTTCCAAATATGTAAGTACTTAATATTAGAGTACCCACGTGTATAAAACGCTATTAGCATACCTGAAGGGAGAAGTAGACTCCAATACAGTAATAGTTGGAGACTTTGGCAATGGAGAGATTATCCAGACTGAGTATCAACAAAGAAATACCAGAGTTAAATTGCACCCCAGAGCAAGAGTATCTAACAGATATTTATAAAATTTTCCATCCATCAGAAGCAGAATACATATTTTTCTCATCAGAACATGGAACATTCTTCATGATAGATCATATAAGAGGCAGTGAATCAAGTGTCAATGAAGTTTTAAAACATTAACATTGTAACAATATCTTTTCTGACCATAGTGCAATAAAACTAGAAATAAATAATGAGAAAAATTAGAAGCTATACAAATACAGGGAAATTAAAAAAATACTTTTGAAAACCAATGGATCAAGAAAGAAATGTGGAAGGAAATTTTTAAAACTTCTTGAAACAAGTAAAACACATTCACAGCATATGCAAAACTTTGGGATACAGGTAAAGCAGTGCTAAGAAAGAAGTTTATAGCAATCAATGTCCACATGAAAAAATAGAAAAGCCTCAAGTAAGTAGCCTATCACTACATCTTGAAGAAATAGACAAATAAGAATAAATTAAACTCACAATTAATTTGAAGGAAACAGATGCAAGTGAAATGAGAAGAAACAAATACAAAAATTGATGAAACAGCTAGTTCTTGAAAAGATAAACAAAATAGACAAACTCTTATCTAGACTTAGAAACAGGAGACTCAAGTAAATAAAATCAAAGATGAAGAGGGAAACATTTCAACTGACACCACAGAAATAGAAAAGATCATTCTAGGTTACTATGAGCAACCATATTCCTCAAAATTAGATAATCTGGAAGAAATGAACAAATTACTAGACACATATGCTTTCCCAAACTTAATAATGATGAAATAGAAAACCTAAGCCAATAACTAGTAATGAGACTGAATCAGTAATAAAAGCCTTCCATCAAAGAAAACCACAGGATCAGTTGGCTTCATGGTTGAATTCTACCAAACACTCAAAGAACTAGTACCAGTTATCGTTAAATTATTCCAAAAACTAAAAAAGGAAAGTATTCTTCCCAACATATTCTGTGGGGGTTCGACCCCAACATGAGGCCCAGCTGGCTTGTAAAAGAATTAGTGGTAAACAACTCTAAGGGGCCCAGCTGGCTTGTAATTAGCAAATTGCCTGACCGCATGACTAAGCTATTTGGCCACTCATTTGTTACAATTGGATAAATGTGTTTGCACTGTACCCCTATTGGTTGTTGAAATGGATAAAGAGAGTAGCGACTAGTTAGGGGATATAGCAGTCTGGAGGGAAGCAGAAAAGCATAGAGTCAGAGAAGCCGAAGCAGAAGCACAGAAGTATAGAACCAGCGAAGAAGCAGCAGCAGCAGCAGCAGCAGCAGCAGCAGAGACGGTGGAGAGATCAGCAGCAGTAGAAGATGCAGGTAGTAAGAGCCCCGGCTGCAGAAATAGGGAAATGGGGGCTCTAAATGTGAATAGCCTTGACTCTAAAAAGAATGTTTTAAGGTCTTTGCCTCTAAGGGAGGGAAGGTGGGAAGCACTTGGAGGCCTTTAGCCGCGGTAAAGGGAGAAATAAAGTGCTTGAAGAACTTGAGACCAGTGGGTCTATTTTAATCTCAGTTCACCATTGAATGAGAGCTGTCTGGTTCCTGCCGGCCGGGACCGGACAATATTCTATGAGGCCAACTTTACCATGATATCAAAACCAGTTAAAGATACAACAGTAACAGCAAAAGGAAACTGCAGGCCAATATCCTTAATGAAAAAAATATGTGAAAATCCTCAATAAAATACTAGCTAACCTAATGCAATAACACATTAACATGATATGCTATATCAACAAAATGAAGGACAAAAAACATATGGCCATCTCAACTTACACAGAAAAGGCATTTGATAAAATTCTACATCATGTCAGAATAAAAATACTGAGCAAATTAGGCATACAAGGAATGTACTTTAACATAAGAAAAGCAATTTAAAATCAAGTCAATAACTAGTAATCATATTAAATGGGTAAAACCTGAAAATTTTCTAAGATCTAGATTAAGACAATGATGCCAGCGTTCACCATTTTAATTCAACATAGTGCTGGATATCCTAGCCAGAACAATTAGAAGAGAGAAATATACAAAGAACATCCACATTGGAAAAGAAAGCAAATTGTCCTTGCTTACAGATAGTATGGTCTTACATACAGTAACCCCCAAATATACCACCAAGAACTTGTTAGAAATAATGAATCAATACAGCAAAGTTTCAGGAAAAATGTCAATAATGTAAAAATCAGTAGCATTGCTATAATGCCAGTAGTGAAGTTTTTGAAATAGAAATAAGAAAATAATCAATAGCTACAAAAATGCCTAGGAATAAATGTAACCAAGGAGGTGAAAAAATTCTACAGTGAAAATTATAAAACATTGATGAAAGAAGTGGAAGAGGACACAAAAAAGTGGAGAAACATCTCACATTCAAGGATAAAAAGAACCAAGATTTTTAAAAATGTCCCTATTAAGCCAAACAATTTATAGATTCAGTGCAATCTTTATTAAAATAATGACATTCTTCACTGAACTAGAAAAATGCAATTTTTAGGAACTACCAAAAAAACTCCAAATTTTCAAAGACAATTAGAGCAAAAAAGAGCAAAGCAGGAAGCATTATACAAACTGACTTTTTAGTAATCAAACAGTGTAGTAGTGGCATAAAAACAGACACATAGAACAATGGGA
>PVKS010046296.1:0-13371 GCA_004027875.1 Aplodontia rufa
ATTCGTCACCTCCAACAGTAAGCAATGTTTCAAAGATTACAAAACTAATTGGTACTTACTTGAAAAATGGCTACCGATGTGCTAATCATACGGGTTTAAAATTGATATTCCCTTGCCATATTTTTATCCTACTATTTTATTATTTTTTTAAAGAAAGAGGGACAGTGAGAAAGAGACAGAGAAACAATTTTTATTTAGTTTTTCATGTGACTTTCATTCCTCAGACACTTTGTTGTGTAGGTGGTGCTGGGGTTCGAACTCACGCACTCAAGCATGCCAGGCAGGTACCGTAACCGCCAAGCCACCGCTCCAGCCTTACTGTTTTATTCTTGTTATTACTCTTACATTATTGTTTCTTAACTCCTCCAACCTGACCAAGACTGGCAAGAATTCAGGACTTTGCGTGAATGAGAAATGGTGGCCCTTGCTCAAGGAAGAAAAAAAAGGAACATATTCTTTCTTCCTCACTAACAATAATTGCATGAATTATATAAATCAAATTTGAAGCATAAAGTGATAATTCAAGTTTTAAATCTTGATACTAGAAACTTCTGAGTTAAACACTTCGTTATAAAATAGGTACGCGTCTTGCTGTCATGGAAACCACTTTGTGAGGGACATTTTCAGTGTTTATTTGTTCTAATGTTCTGTTACATACAGAAATTGCTGCTGTATTTTACTGTCTTTCTTGTGACATTGTAGAACTGAAATAGTTTTAAAATAAATTTTGATGTTGAGTAGTTTTGTTCTCATATACTGATGTCATTTATTGACAAAATTAAATAGACTCTGGAAGCTGTAAGTTTTATAAAGGGATCAAACTGACTATTGCTGGAAATAGATTTCAACACTCGACAGGAGTTATATTAAAGGATTTTGGTTCTGATGCTGTACATCAAAGTCCCATCTGTTTTGAGTGTGGTGGCCTATGGCTTGTGATTCCAGCCTTTCAGGAGGCCGAGGCAGGAGGATCGGAAGTTTGAGGCCAGCTTTTGCAACTTAGTGAGACCGTACCTCAAAACAAAAAATAAAAAGGTCTTAGAATGTAGCTTAGTGGTAAAAGTGCCCCTGGGTTCAATTTCTAGTACAAATTTAAAAAAAAAAGAAAAGAAAAGAAAAGAAAAATTAGTTCTATCCAAATGCTTACTCCTCTCTCTCTCTCTCTCCCTCCCTCCCTCTCTCTCTTTCTCTACATATATATATATATATATTCATTAGTCAATTTCAGTGATAAAAGTTTGTATGTTATATTCTCTTGTACTGTTATTCTTCCAATTATGTTATTTAAAACACTAAAAAAGCTTATAGTATTCTTTTGTGTTTAGTAGACTTTTCTTATAGGTAGGATCTTTTATTTTCAATATAAAAGAAACTAAAGTTGGGATCAGTGGCCACTGACTATGATACCAACTATTTGAGAAGCTGAAGTAGGGGTTCATGCGTTTGAAGTCAGCCTGCACAATTTATAGCAAGACACTGTCTCAATTAATTATTAAAAGAAACTGATTTTAACCTTTTTATTTTGAAATGTCAAACATAGTTAGATGTTGAAGGAATATCAAAATATTTTTTACCCCAATTGTTAACATGTTGCTATGTGTTATTGAAATATTTGTAATTAGCAGGTCATATGAGGCTCTGTCTACACACTACTGTTGCTACCCAGGCGTCCCTGGGCAGCGGTCAAGGTGATCCAAACCAGCTGGATCGTCCCGCTGGGGGTCGAATCAGGAGATGAGTGCCGACGGCTGGAACGTGGGTCCCCCTTTTCCAGGGACCCCTTCCCTCCCAGCCAGGGAAACGAGACAACCACATGCAGAGGATGGCAGCCCAGAATCCATTTATTACTAAGGCACACGGGTTTTTATAGGGAGGAGAGAAGCCAAGGAATCAATAATCCTTCTAAGGGAGTTGCCAGGGTTTATGCAGATTTCGAGTACAGACAAAGAACTAGGGAACAGCCTGTGGTTAGCACATTCCAACCCACCCTAATCTTCTTTTTGCACAATTAGGAAGCTTAACAAAGCAGGACCTAACAGCCCTTCCTGAAGGAACTTATGGAAATAGTAATAAGATCACTCTAGGGCAGCTGATGAAATGGAGTGAAGGTCAGACCCCAACAACTACTATATGTAAATGCTAGGAATGATATTCTCTTAGCTCATCTAAGAAATTCATTAATTCAATATAATCTAACTAACTATTCATATCCCATTTTTCATAATTATTTCCCAAATTACCCTTTATAAACCCTCCATTTCCATCAGATCTCATTCATTGCATTTCCTTGTTATCTTTCTGCACTTGGCTTTGATCTGTGACTCCTATACTTTTGTTGCTGTTATTCATGATGCTAACACTTGGGCCAAGCCTGGGGCCAATTGCTTTGCAAAATGCCTCACAATCTGAACATTCTCTGATGGTTTCCTCATGATTACATTCTGGTAAAATGTTTTTTTTGCAAGAACACCTGGGAGGTGATGTTGCAAATCTCCACTGTGTCACCCCAGGAGGCTCGGGATATCAGCTGGCCTCTTTCTGGTTGATGCTAAGTTTGATCAAGAAATCAATTCTGAAACTCAGGTTGGATCGTAGACAAGCAGATGATGAGATTTTTCCATTGACATGAGTCTGCTTCCCCTCTCTAGGGTTTTCACCATCCGAGATGTGGGCATTAATGTCAAGGGACTGTGGCTTGTGGAGTGCCTTTATAAGTGAAAGTAAGGGAGTGAGTCCTAGGGTTTTCAGGAGAAGGTCATGTAGGAAAGGGAATGGCAGGTGCAAAGGCCCCGAGGCAGATCACAATTGGGAAGCAACAGGGTGACCAGGTCGAGAACTCCATCAGCAGGGGAGAGGGCCTGGGGTGAGACCCAAGAGGAGGTAGGAAGCTGATTCTGAAGTCGAGGATGAGAAGGAGGAGAGAGAGCTTCTGAGCAAGAAGGTGATGTGATCTGAGTTACCTTTTTTGTTCTTGTCATTTAGAACTTTTTAATACTTACTGAAAATGATTTTTTTTTAGACTAGTAGGAACACTTTTTTTTCTTTTTGCTACAAATTCTTGTGCATGCATAAAAAAGAAAACTAAGTGAAAGAAAGTGTTGGAGGTATTTCTAAGCCCATCTCACTGCACCACAACGGCCGCCTGGCTGACTGCTTTGCGAGCCACCCTGACTTCAGGATGCTACATTGTGAACAGGCGAGATAGTAAATGCACCGCATCTTGTTTCAGGAATACAGCAGTATCCAGCGCTGTCAAATCGGGTGCTGGGCCCTGGCTGTGTGCTTTCTCCCTCCAGCTGCCCTGCGGACTTGCGTGCTCCCTGTCTTTGTCCGGCCCTTGCTTTCCCCTCTTATTCCCAGCATGGACCCTCTGCAGACGCCGGTGGTCCTGCTTTGGTCCTGCTCTAGGTGTCTCCTCCTGCGCCCGGCTCTTCCTGGCAGCAGTGCTGTGGGGCTTCCTTGCTCCCGGGCACCGCGGCTGCCCATCCTCCCTCTTGCTGTGTGCACCCCTCCTCACTCCTTCTCCTGTTCTGGGACGTTTTGCTGCTCCCAGGTTTGTGCCACAAACGCCTTTGCTGTGAGCTTTCTCCCATGTGGCTTCCGGAAGCCCTGTGAGCGCTGCTTCTCCAGCCAAGAGACCTCTGGAGTCATGATCTCCACTGGGCAGTTCTGACTCTGCCAACCAAACCAGATGCATCCCTCGTCCCTCTCCTGACTGTGCCCAGGGAGGCCGGATCCTTCCTGCTCAGTCTGTGGCCTGGACGAAGGTCTGGCTGCTCAGGGGTCCTGGGGGGAAGGGGAGGAGGGAGAGGAACCGGCAAGGGTGGGGGCTGCTTCCCAGCGCTGTAGTCTTGGGGAGCCCAAGCCAGGACTTGCTGCTCTGCAGAGTGTGGGGGTGTGGGGGGCTTGACTAGAGACTCTGCCTGCTGCAGGGTGACCTCATGGAACCTGCTGAGTGGCCACTGCTGGGCTGTGGACCTAGAATCCGGGTTGAGTCTGCCTGGAAAGACTGGAAAGCTCCCAAGGACCCTGAGTCTGGTGGCAGTGTTCTGCTCTGGCTGTGGCCAAGCGAGATTTGGGGGTTGCAGCCTCACTCATATGTCAGCTCTGGCCACCCTGCCGTCTCCAGGAGGGTTCCTTACAGTCCGGGAAAGAGCCTTGACTGACTGGAGAGGGCTCTGAAGTTCCTCAAGGAAGAGCTGGCCCTTGGACCTGTCACTTCCAGGGCTTGGACTGGTCATGTGGGCCCCCCTTGGTTTGAGAGGTGTTCCCAGCACTTTGGTGACCAGTGGAGGCCCCAGGCTGCTGCTCCTAGTTGCTAAGGTTTTTGGGGTGAATGGTGCCAGTTCCTGGGAGCCAAGTTCTCCTTCTTCCCTGGGGCATCAGCTCTGGCCAGGGCCTCTCTGGCCTCCACCTGCCTCACTCCTGTCACCTGTATTGCACAGAAGGAGCTTCTCAGTGGCCCTCAGGACGGGATATCCTCGGGGACCTGTTGGCCTCCCTTCCCACGCTAGGCCTCACCACAACATCTGGGACCTGGTGGGGCTCCTGTCCTTCCAGGGTTTGCCCCCTGCAGCCTGGTGCTGTTGTGTCCAAGAGCCTATTGATGTCAACTTGATGCAGGGTTTTTGAGACAAGGTCGGATTCTCTGCTCCCGCTGGTGAATGAAGAGGGCCTGGCTTCAGAATTCTGTGGCCAAGGTAGCCCGTTTTCAGTGTTTGCAGCTCTTCCCAGTTAAAACTGAGAGAATCTGGGCTAGTTGAAGGTCTCTGCAGCCTACAATTGTTAGCAGTTACCCAGCTAAGAGCTGGGATTTCCCATGTCCCATTGAACTCTTGGTGTGGTGGAAATTCATTCCGGGAATTCGGTGCCAATCTTCTGGGTTCTTGTCTTGTGAATTTGAAGAATAAAATCCACTGGCAACCGCGGAAGGAGGAGTAAAAGGAGTAGGATTTATTTAGGAAGAAGAGCAGTGTCTCTGCAAGGTGGAGGGGCACCTGGAAGCAGGACACTGTCTCAGTGTGCTAGGCTGTGGTTTATGTTGATTTTGGGCATGAGCATAATTAACATTCATGCAAAGCAGAATCTGAGAAATGCACCAACATCATTGTTTGAAGTTTAAATAAAACAGGTGGCAAATACTTTCTAGTTCCCACCTGGGTCCACACCCCCATCTCCTAGTTCTCCCACCTCTGGAACAAAGGCACTGCTCCCACAGGCAAGCCTCATGGTCTTTTTGCATTTGAAGGCCTTGAGTATGCTCTGTCAATCCCTCTCTAAGGGCTAACTCTTAGATGGGACCTTTGTCCTGACTACCTAGCCATTTCTCTCCTAATCTGTCTCAACCCTCACCCCTGCCAGGGCTCCTTCGGCAGGCCTTGCAAACTTGGAGACTCCAGAAGCTCCTGTGTTGGGAGCTGATATCTGGGCACTCCAGGAGGGGTGTGTGCGTGTGCGTGCGTGTGTGTGCATGTGTGTGCGTATCTGGGTGCTTGCACAACCCCACTGGATCCACATCCCTTCCATCTCCCAGGAATCAGATGAGAGGTCTCCAGACGCCTTGGGGACCGTTGAAGCTTCCTCTTGACCAGATCCTGAACCTCCCCCTGGAGCTCTGTGGCTCTGCTTCATTCAACCACTTCTGGGGTGTCTGGGAGGGGTGCTCCGGATACTGCTGCATTTCTACTGGGGGTCTCAGAGACAAGCAAGTTTCTCCCAGTAGGTAAAGAGGTCCTCCCAGGTACCTGCAAGGGACAGCTGAAGGCAACAGGCCCTCCAGGGGAAAACTTCAGGGTAGCTGCTGATTCTCCCAGTCATGGACAAAGAGCTTGGCAGACCTCAAGAGGAGGCCCTACCGCCTCTGGGCCACATCCAGGTGCTGTGATGACACCAGACAGCTCAGCATGGGGCTGATCATGTGATGCCCACAGTCCCCATTCAGTCACTGTGCATGTTGGTCATTTCTTTTTGCTGCTCCGGATAAAGTAAAAGACTGGTACGTGAATATACTGTGTGTTGAACATGAAGATATCAAAGACTCCCTGCATAGCTGTCCGTGGGTCCCTTGGAGGTGCTCAGGGTGCCCTCTGTAGGGCACCAGAGTGCTGTGTGATGCGGCATCAGCCACCCACTGTGCTTCCTTCTCCTCCCTTCTCTTTCTTTCAAGACAACTCTACCTCTGGTACCTGATTTACAAAGAGGGTTCCCCAAATCCCAGCCCCAGCAAGAGTTGTAAGGAAGTTTTTCAACTGTCAATCTCCTTTAGGGTCCCTCCTCCCCGCCACATTGTATCCCCTGCTTCCCTCTGTGATCTGTCAGCATCACACAATTCCTTTGTTCTTGCACCCTACAGCTAACCGGCCCCTCAGGACTGGGTCACTGACCTTCAGCTCTAAGTGCACAATTGCACGGGGCAGGTTGGCCTTACTGGGGAACGGGTGGGAATCCCCTTACATTTCAATAGTGCTGCTCTGGTTCCAGGGAGCAAAATAAAAGAGAGATGGCTTAGGAGGCCACTGCACCAGGCCAGGCAAGACAAGATGGCGGGAAAGGGGGTCTAGTGGAGGGTGACAGTGGCTAGGTTGATGATATATTTTGGATTTTCTGTGGCCTGGAAAGGAGCAGGGTAAGAAGTCAGGGATGACACCATGACAAGTGGGTGATGATTGTGCTGTTTACCGAGGTGTGGGGAACAGGGGGAATGGAGATTTGGGATGGGGGAATCAAGAGCTAAGCGTCCCACGGTTATAGTTTGAGATGCCTGCTAGACATCAAGCAATCCAGGCACATTGGAGTGCAGGGGAGAGAGTGGAGTAGAGATTTAAAATTGGGCATCTTTAGCGGGTAAAGGGTATTTAAAGCCACAGGAAGAAATCAGACTCAATTTCTTATTGTTCCTAGTGAGGAACAGGAAGTGGGAGCCATGAAGGAAGAAGACCATGTATAAGAAAGTAGATAGGGTTGTGTGAAATGCTGTGGATGGGTCACAAGTTCAAAGCCAGCCTCAGCAGCTTAGCAAGGCCCTAAGCAACTTAGCAAGATCCTGTCTCAAAATTAAAAAATAAAATAAAATAAAATAAAAAAGGCTGGGGGTGTGGCTCACTGGTTAAGCACCCGAGTTTAATCCTTGGTACCAAGATGAAAGACAAGGCCATCAGATTTGGCTATGCCAAAGTTTTTATGATTTGATGAGACAAATGTTAGTAGTCAAGCCATTTGGAGTGGGCTGGCGAGAGTAGGCAGTGAGAACGGGGGATAATTCGGTTACATAACACTATAGATGAGACTGAGCAATGGTTAGAGAAGAGGGGAAGGAGAGATTTTAAAAAACTTTCATAAAACCTCATTTTAATTTAATTATTTTATTTTAAATGTCCTTATTGAGATATACTTTATATAGCTTACAATTCAACTACTTTAAGTATGCAATTTAATGCTTTATCAAGTTGTGTAACGAATACTCGAAACCAGTTTTGGAAAATTTCTATGACTCCAATAAAATTCTTTGTATCCATTTCCCAGCCCCAGCCTCTAGCAAACACTAATCTACTTTTTGTCTGTGTAGATTTGAGACCGTCCTGTAAATGAAATCAGCCAATGTGCTGTCTTTTGTGTTGGGCTGCTTTGACTCAGCATGAGGTTCACTCATTCCTGCAGCAAGCATCAGTACTGTGTTCTTTTTATTGCTGAGTAATATTCTATTGTAAGGACATGTCATATTTTCTTTATCTATTCACCAGTTGATGGGCATTTGGATTGCAGAAGATTACTACTTAAATTTTTATTTAAGTAGGGATTGCTTTAGTCTACTTGGGTTGCCATAGGAAAATGCTTAAACAACAGATTTTTTTTTCCATATAATTCTGGAGACTACACGTTCAAGATCAGAGCTCCTACATAATTGGGTTCTGATGATGCTCCTGTTTTTGGCTTTTGGATACCTACTTTCTCATGGTATCTTTGCATGGCTTTTCCTTTGTGGGTATGCAAGTGTGTGTGTGTGTGTGTGTGTGTGTGCGTAGAAAGAGAGAGAGGAAGAAAAAAAGAGTGAGCAAGAAAGAGCAAGATGTCCTCCAGACTCATCCATATTGTGACAAATGACAAGATTTCATCCTTTGTAAGGCTGAATAGTAGAATGATTTCCATAATCAGAAAAGAACAGCTTCATTAATAAATAGTGCTGTGAAAACTGGATTTCCATATGCAGAGTAATTAAACCTAATGCCTACCTCTCACCACATAAAAAATCAATTTAACATGGATAAAGGCAAAATAGAAAACCTGAAACTAGGAACATGCTAGAAGAAAACAGTTTCTTCCTATACTTGTATTTCTCAGTGATTCCAGTCATCTATGGAGGGGGCAAGATCATATAGCACATCCATGACCCCTCAAGAATCAATCATGTTTCATCAGCGCCTTCCCTGGAAAAAGAGAATTATCATATCCTTGGTAACTAATACCAAGCCACATTCTTCTGTCTTTACATACAAAACACTGTTTAACCCACTTATTATAACATGGAGTTCTTGATGTATATGCCTCATCACATTGTAAGTTATTTGAAGACAGAAGCTGTCTTGTGCATATTTATGCTCAATCTATATTAGGTACTTGATATATATGAATTGAAATAAATTTTCATGAAAATTATATGATCTTTGCTTTCTAAAGAATTTGTTTCAAAGAAATAGCAACTCTCATAGAACTGGCTGATGAATTAGTAAGTTGACATAGAAATCGTTGCACCATTGCTATGATCTGGGGAAAGCTTTTGATTTTTTTCTATTAGTAATCTGGGTAATATCAATCAGTTTCTCCTGAACTTCAGTCTCCATGTGAATCAATTGCTTTGTTGTTAACATGCAGATTCTATTCTGTAGGTGTGGAGTGAGGATTGAGATTTTTCTCTTTTCTTTCTTTTTTAATTTTTTTGCTGCGCTGGAGATTGAACCCAGGTCCTCCTATATATTAGAGTACTAGGTAGAGTACTCGCCTCTAGCACGAGCTACATCCCTAGTTCTTTCTATGTTATTTGGAGACAAAGTCTTCCTATGTTTCCCAGGCTAGATTTTAACTTGTGATCCTGTTATTTTAGCTGAGTATCCTGAGTACCTGGGATACAGGTGTGTGCCAACATGCCTGCATTTATAAAATGTCCCCTATCTCTGACATAATCTTCATTATATTTAGCCTTCCTCAGAATCTTGGTAGAATTGGACATCTAGTTTTGAGTTCTCTACAACCAGAAAAATGTAGCCATTCAAGAATAAGCACCTGACATCAGAGCTCCCGAGGTTTCAAGGTGAACATGAAGTCTTAAATAGACAGCCCTTCACTTTAAAATGAATTGGCAAGTGCTCATTGATGAGTGACTGGACAAGCAAGATGTGGCATAGCCAAACGATCTTAAAAGGAAGGAAATCCTGACATGTTCTACAAGACAGATGAGTCTGACTAGCAAGGGTCTAGATCTGCAAAAGATCGGGTGGCCTAAGTCACTGGAAGGGCTTATCAAAGAACTATCATCATCAAGGGGCTGGAGCAGTGGCTCAGCGGTTACAGCGTTTGCCTGGCGTGCAACGAGGATGCGGGTTTGAACCCAGCAGCATGTACACAATGAAGTGTCGGAGCAATGAAAGTCACATGAAAAACTAAAAAAATTGATTCTCTTTCTTGCACTGTCCTTCTCTTTTTTTAACAAATAAATAAATAGAAAATAAAAAAATGAAGAGCAATCATCAAGGTGATCACTGAAGGTGAGAAGGTTCTTGGGGAGACAGTGATGGAAGAACTCAGGTATGAACAATAGGAATCAGTGTCTCATGGATTCGGAATTCAACATGTCCTTGGCTACTTAGAGACGTGGAGAGAAACCAACAAAGTCAAGTTCAGAAGAGGACACTTGCTGTGGTCTATATGAGTGCCCCCAGGTCCCAGCTGGGAGGTGCAATGCATTTAGTGGGAGGTTCTTTGATCATGGGGGGCGTGCCCTTCAGAATTGCGGGACCCTGGCCACTTTCCACTCTTCCTGCTTTCTGGCTCATGAGATGAGTGATTTGCCCTACTCCTGCAATAATGTGCTACCCTCACCAGAGGTTCAAAGCAATAGCGCCACTCAATTTTGGACTGGGATCTCCAGAACTGTGAGCCAAAATCAGTTTTTCTCTTTAAAAGTTCATTGCCTCAGATATTTCATTACCGTAGCATGTAGCCGACTAAAGCTCAATAAAGGGCCCTGTGCTTGCGAAGGAAAAACCCAACCTTTCAAATCTGTGATGAGCAACGATACAGTAGATGCATATAGAGTTGAAAAATAGGTAAAGATCACGTGTGCCTGGGGCTGATCATGAATCAGGCAATACGGTGCTCTGGTTTGCAAATCAGGCATAAAAGCAGATTACACAATTAGAGACTGAAGTAATCTTTATTACAGTTAACACTGCTTGGAATCTTGATAGAATTCTGCATGTAGGCTTTTTTCTTTCTTTCTTTCTTTTTTTTTGAGAGAGAAGGAGGTAGTGAGAGAGAGGGAGAGGGGAGAGAAAGAGAATAAATTTTATCTATTTTTTTCATCCAGCCTTTGTTTCTCTGTATGTGGTGCTGGGGTTTGAACCAGGGTCCTTGCGCATGCCAGGCAAGTGCCGTAACCACTGAGCCCCTACGTGGAGTTTTGAGTTACACAAATCCAGAAAAATGTGGAGAATTTAAAGAAAGCTCATGAAGAGTGAGTAAACGTTTGAGATATCAGATGTGCTGCTTAGAGAAGGCTGCACTGTGACTTAATAATAGTAGTTTGCTCACAAAGAAATGTTTCAGGGAGGTGCTAATAGTTCTCCCGTGTTTCTCTTAAGGTGAAACTGACACATGATACCTTCATATTGCTCCAAGGGTCATTCTGGTTGGATTTGAGAAAAGTTCTCAGTAAAGAGAGCTGTGAAGCATGGGACCAAGCTATTGAGGGAAGTTTTTGAAAAATCTTCCTGCTAGAGAGTTTTTCCTGTTAAGTGGAGCCTAACTTGGAGACAAAGCAATGGCGTAGATCAATCATGGGCACTGTCCTCCAGGGCCACTCTGGGGCCTGTAGACTAAATTTGATGAAGGACATCCTTCTCAGGGTGTCCTGGGGGTCTCTGAAGGTTCCGATGCCCATGGATCACTGAGCAGTGTCATTGCTGAGAGCTCTGAGACTACCGGGTGCATTGGATGGGACAGGAGTGATGGGAGTGTGTGGGAGGGTCCACAGAAGATGAAGGTGCTTCACACCTTCTCTTTCTGCTCTGGTTCCTTAGATCCTGTGAAAAACACATACTAGAGCAGCAGAGTCTCACCCAAGCACACAGTGGGTTTGGAAAACCAAGGTAAATAAAAATCCCATATAGGATTTACACAGAGCAGGGGCACAGAGGTCTGACTGGTTACACACATAGGTGAAATTCTCAAGTGGGACAAAAGCAAAGTTTGGTGGGCACGAGTGCCCAAGTTTCCAAGGTGGACAGCTGGGTTTTCATTAGACACCTCCTAACTTTAAAATGGAACGGCAGGTGCCCATGGGTGGGTGAAGGGATGAGCAAACGTGGTATATCAAGCCATGGAAAAATTTTCAATCTTTTCTTTTTTTTTTAAAGAGAGAGGGACAGTGAGAGAGACAAAGAGAGAAACAACTTTATTTAGTTTTTCACATGGCCTTAGTTGCTCCAACACTTAGTTGTGTACGTGGTGCTGGGGTTTGAACCCGGATCCTCGTGCTTGCCAGGCAAGCACCAAAACCACTGAGCCACCATTCCAGCCCCATAATTTTCAGTCTTAAAAGGAAGGAAACTCTGACGTGTTCCACAACATAGATGAATCTTGCAGACATTATGTTCACTTAAATAATCATTCATAAAAAGACAAATGCATACGATCAAGCTTATATAAGATAGAAAATCAGAGAAACAGAAAATCGAACCGTCATTACCAGGGGCTGGTCGGAGACAGAGGTGGTAGCCAGGGGCTTATTTATTCAGCTTCCAGCTTCCCAAGATGAAAAATTCTGGAGATGGTTGGAATATTTCACATCAGTGCTAATATACATAATGCCACAAACCTTCACATTTAAAGATGATAAGTTTTATGTCATGTGTATTTTACCACGATAAACAATTAGCAAATAGAACTATATGATCCAGCTGGACATGATGGCACCTGCCTGTAATCCCAGTGACTCAGGAGGCTGAGGCAGAAGGATTACAAGTTCAAAGCCAGGCTCAGCAACTTAGTGAGGTCCAGTCTCAAAATAAAAAAAATAAAAAAAAGTCTGGGGTCGTGGCTCCGTGGTTAAGCACACCTGGGTTCAATTCCCACTACAAAAAAAATGAACTATATGATTCAGGGGTCCCATTTTTGGGTGGGACTTTAATTCTTTAAGGGAATTAAAGTTAGTATTTTGAAGAGATATCTGCATACCCATGATCACTGCATAATTATTCACTATAGGGCATTTTCTCCCAACTGAAACACTCATCAAAGGGTGAATGTATAAAGAAAAGATGGCATACACATACGGTAGAATATTAGTCAGTCATGAAAGAAGGAAATCCTGACCTGGAAAACATTTACTAAAGTGAAAACAGTCAGGCACAGAAAGACGCCACATGGTCTCACTTATATGTGGAATCTAAAGTAGTCAAACATGTAGAATCAGAGACAGAATAGTAGTTGTCAGGATCTGAAGTGAGGGGAAATGAGGAAACATTGGGGAAAAGGTAAAAAGTTTCATTATGCATATGGCTAAGTGTTGGAGATCTACTACACAGCACAGGCCTCTAGGGAGCTATACCGTACTGTGTACTTGAATACTTGCTAAGTGGGTCCTGGTAGATCTTCTTATGTGCTCACCACAAAATAAACCAAAACCCCGAAAGGGCAGGAGGAAATTTTTGAAAGTGATGGATAAGTTCATGACATTGATATTGATTGTGAAGATGGTTTCGTGGAGTGGTGCTTCCTCCAAATGTATCAAGTGGCATATCTCAAATAGGGACATATGTATGTCAATCATACTTGGGTTAGGCAGTTTAGAAACTGGAAAAAATATATTGGCAAATAAATTCTCAAAAACTCTGTGTTGGCCAACACCACAGAGGGCAAGCAAACTCAGCTGTGTCTGGGTTTGGTCTACAGGTTCCAACTCTGACACTTCCAACATAAATGAAGAACTGATCTGTAACTAGTGAGAGAGAACTCAGGGGAGGGCAAGCGCTCAGAGACAGTGCGAGTCACAGACTGTGGATTCTACCTTGCCTCTCAAAATTACAGATGGTTCTACTGTACCGATTTTATTAATTAGATGAGTTTAATTATCTTAGGAAACAAATGTTAAAATCATCA
>PVKS010046297.1:0-13365 GCA_004027875.1 Aplodontia rufa
ATTTATGTTGAAGCAGTAGGACAAACGGCTGACCTAACAAAACCTCAAATTGAATGACTTTCAGGGCAACAGGGGGAAAGGTCCCTAGGTAACTTGGAGATGTAGGGAAGGGGATGGGGAGGGGGGAGGGTATATGAAGAACTCATAGGAGTCTGGTGATTGGGAAGATGGGGGAACCATCCCAGAAGCCGATGTCATTCCTCCACTAGATACCCAATTGACACATGAGTTCTTCTGGGGGAAACTGCAACAGATGAAACCCATAGTAGTTTATCTATGCCTTGGCATTACCCCTGGATAACAAAGTTTATACACATTGATTGCTACTGTTTTGACAATGTTTCCCCCTCATCTGTATCCTGTATTGCTATATACTTCTAATAAATGTGAAAAAAATAAAATAAAATAAAATTATATCCCAAAAAAAATGTCGAACATTAAAGAACGAAATCCAAGATGACTTAAGAAGATGGAAAGATGTCCCATGCTCTTGGATAGGCAGACTTAATATAATAAAAATGGCCATTCTACCAAAAGCTTTATATAGATTTAATGCTATCCCTATAAAGATACCTAAGTCGTTCTTTACAGACATAGAAAAAGCAATTCTCAAATTCATTTGGAACAACAAGAAACCAAGAATTGCCAAAGCACTACTAGGTAAGAAAGATGAAACAGGTGGATTTGCCATTCCAGACCTAAAACTATACTATAGAGCCATAGTAACAAAGACAGCATGGTACTGGTATCAAGATAGGAAAGAAGACCAATGGAATAGAATAGAAGACCCCGAAACAAATCCTCAAATCTTTAAACATCTGGTTTTTGACAAAGGGGGACAAAATATTACATGGAGAAGTGACAGCCTCTTCAACAAATGGTGCTGGACAAACTGGTCGTCCACTTGCAGAAAGTTGAAATTCGACCCATATCTTTCTCCTTGCACAAGAATCAAATCAAAATGGATCAAGGAGCTTGGTATTAAACCAGCTACATTGCAACTGATAGAAGACAAAATTGGTCCAACACTTCAACATTTGGGAGTAGACAAAGACTTTCTCAACAAGTCTCCAAAAGTGAAGGAAGTAAAGTCAAAAATCAGTGAGTGGGATGCCATAAAGCTAAAAAGCTTTTGAACTGCCAAGGAAACAATCAAAACAGTCAAGAGGTTTCCTAAGGAAATGGAGAGAATCATGGACTATGATTCCTCTGACAAGGGTCTCATATCCAGAATCTACAAAATCCTCAAAAATGTCAACTACAAAAACACTAACAGCCCAATTGATAAATGGGCCAAAGAGCTAAATAGAAACTTCTCAACAGAGGACATTGATCAAGCCAATGAATACATGAGAAAGTACTCTAAATCTCTAGTAATCAGAGAAATGCAAATGAAAACCACATTAAGATATCCCTTACGCCAGTCAGAATGGCAAAGATGAAGAAAATAAACAATAATAGATGCTGGAGGGGCTGTGGAGAGATAGGCACACTAACACACTGTTGGTGAAGCTGCAGACTGGTACAACCCTTTGGAAATCAGTGTGGAGAATCCTCACAAAACTAGGAATGAGTCCACCATATGACCCTGCTATTTCACTCCTGGGTATTTTTCCAGGGGACTTAGAATCAGCACATTATAGTGACACAGCAATAACTATGTTCATAGCAGCTCAATTTACTATTGCTAAGCTATGGACACAACCCAGATGTCCCTCACTGGATGAATGGATCCAAAAACTGTGGTACATTTATACCATGGAATATTACACAACAATTAGAAACAATGATATTGCAGCCTTCGAAGGTAAATGGATGGCTATGGAAGAGTTCATGCTGAGTAAAATCAGCTTAACCCAGAGAACTAAGGGTCAATTGTCTCCACTCCTCTGTGGAGGTGGGGACTAGACCGTGGACAGTGAGAAAGTTGGTCTATTAGCATGTGTTCAATCCATATAAGAAATAATGTTTTACAACCTAATACTTTTTTTAGAGATATTGTGGGAAGGGGAAGGGCGGGATAAGGGAGGGTAATTGGGGGGGCACTCCTGGGGGTAATTGCAATATCCAGATTATATACACATTTTATATTACTTTGTTAAAAACTTGTATGGTTTTATGATTGTTCAAATATAAAAAATTTAAAAAAAAACTTTATGGAAGCAACCCAGATGTCCCTCACTGGATGAATGGATCCAAAAACTGTGGTACATATATACCATGGAATTTTACACAGCAATTAGAAACAACAATATTGCATCCTTTGAAGGTAAATGGATGACTATGGAAGAAATTATACTGAGTAAAATCAGCATAACCCAGAGAACCAAGGGTTGAATGTCTTCACTCATCTGTGGAGGCTGGAACTAGATCCTGGTCAGTGAGAAAGCAGGTCTATTATCATGTATTAAATCCGGATAAATTGTAAAGTTATACAACCTAATACATTTTTAGAGATGTTTTGGGAAGGGGAGGGGAGGGATAAGGGTGGGCAATTGGGGGGCACTCTTCGGGTTAAATCTAATCTTCAGAATCTATATACATATGCTATTATTTTGTTAAAACCTTATATGATTGTTAAACAAATAAATTTCTCAATAAACTTATGAAAAAAAAAATGAAAGCAGGTAAAAAAAAACTTTATTAATGTGCTCTGTGTTAAAACAGAAATACTTCTTTGATCACAAACCCTTCCAGCTCTTGTTCCATTTTTCATGGCTCTTTTTTAAATCAAAATTCAAGAGATGTCTGCATACTCTGTCTCCACTTCAACAACTTTATTGGCTCTTCATTTTATGTCTGTCAAGTTTTTTATTGTTTTTATTGAGAAATTTATTTGTTGAACAATAATACAAATTTTAACAAAATAATATACAATGTATATAGATTCTGAAAATTGGATTTACCCCCAAGAGTGCCCCCCCAATTACCCACCCTTATCCCTCCCTTCCCCTTCCCACAACATCTCTAAAAAAAGTTTTACGTTGTGTAACATTACATGATATCTGGATTTAACAACTGATAGTTTTGTGCCCACTGTTCCTTGTGTATTATATACTCCATCTGTTCATTGTTCTTGTTGTTTTGTAATTTTTTTTCTTTTGCAGTACTGAGGATTGAACGTAGGAATATTCTACTTCTCCAGCACTTTGCTAAAAATTTTGTTTTGAGACAGAGACTCAGTATATTGTCTAGGGTAGGTTTGAACTTGCATTTTCCTGCCCGAACCTCCTCAGTAGCTGGGTTTATGGCATATGCCACCCTGAATAGTAAAAATGCTCCATGTAAAAGAAGAAACAACACTGCCTTCACCCCCGAATTCTCCTCCAGCTTTTTGCATTTTTCACTTCTCTCCCAATGAAGCATTCAAGTGGTGATTCTATGCACATCACCTTCATTCTCTTTACAGCTTATGTCAGTCAGGGTTTTCTCCAAATATTCCACTGAAATTTTTCTTTTTACTGTCACTAGTTATCCCTGTGTTGGTGTATTTAATGTTTAGTGGTCACTCTAGTTGGCCTCAAGACAAGACTTTTCCTTGTTTCTTCTTCCTTAATAGATATTCTCTCTCTCTCTCTCTCTCTCTGTCTCCCCCTCTCTGTGTCTCCCTCTATCTCTCACTCTCTCTCTCTCCCTCCATGCTGCCTCCTTCTTCTCTTCTTAACATTTCCATGTTGGAGAACCCCCAGGATGGCCCTTGGCCCTCCTCTCTTGCCCCTCTCTTTCTTTACATGTTCTAGTGTTCTCTTTTTTTTAACCCCTTCTAGACTCTGATGATGCTGATGAGTGTGTTTCTCATACTAATGTTTTTCATCTGCATATTTTAGCTAGTTTTTACATCACTGTGACCCAAACACTGAAAAGAACAATATAGAGTCGGAATGCTTACCAGAAGCTCATGTTTTCAAAGCTCTCAGTCCACAATGGTCTGCTTGATTACATGAGGTGAAGCAGTACTTTATGGCAGAAGGGCCCCCACCTGTGTGAACAGGGAGCCCATATGGTCTATTCTCAAAGGAATGTTCTTTTCTCTACCCTTAGTTTCTGTAATGAGTGTGGTCTTGCAAATCCTCAAATGCCTTTGAGAGATTTTTCCAATTGTCTCCATGCACTGGAATTGACAAGTAATTAATGTATTGAGGTCAGTAAGACATGAGAGACAGATGGAGGAGCTCATCAGGAGTAAGTGCTCTAGACAGAAAGAACAAATCAGTGCAAGGCATAATTGGGTGTTGGATTGCTCTGTTATTAAGCACATGGTGACAAGAGAAAAAATTTGATTAGTATCCATCAAAGGAGACTTTTTGTATCCATCTTCTAATTCTCTGTGACTTCAAAAAGCTTTCAAATGAAAAAGTATGAATCACTTAACAAGGTATTGCTGTCATAGGTGGTTATTCAGAGATGAGCATAAATTTGTGAGGGAGAGATGAGTCAGGTGGATGGCAAAAAGGGACACTGACTGGCAAGTGACCCAGAGCACTCGATTTCTGTCATATGATGCCATAAGGACACAAATTCCTCTCTTCACTTCTGTGGGTCAGGCTATGGAACAAACTCATTTTCTAAAGGTGGACAGATTACTCAGAGACACTGAATGGCACCACCGGTTTTCCCAGCATTTCAATAATTGCATCTATCAAACTCCTCCATTTATTGTCCAACATGTTCCCAAGATAACAGAAGAGTCCACAAGATGCTTCAAGTTTCAGTTGACTGTTACACACTTTTATGGCAGTTGTGCTAAATCAAAAAGGGCAAAATGACCTGAGTATGCAGGTACGTGCCCTCAGTGTTCACATAGTGTGAGCATGTGACCTCCCAAAATATGTGACAACTGCATAGAACCTGGTAAAAGGGGAGTGGTTACCTACAAATTCAGTGTTTTGTGCCACTGCATAATTTCACCCTCTATTCTAACAAAAGCCCAAAGATAAACCATTTCAGTTTAATTTGGTCAGTGGCTAATATGACAGTCCCTCTCTCCAGGTTATATCTTGTTTCTCCTGCCTTTCACCTACCTTACCATAAATAAGCTGTAATTACCATCCCTGCCTTCCTGCACTAACAGTTCTGTGCTGGGATAATTGCCCTAATCTGGGGTATTATATTCAAAAAGTGAGGATCACTCCACAGTTGACTCTCAATCTCCAGTAACAGTAGCTAGCGTATATTAGGTCCTCAATCAAAACAATTTTTTTTCTTCTCTTTTCCCTTCCCTACCAACTCCTGTGTTTGCCTGGGCACTAGTCAATTCCAGGTGACTCACATAGGCCCACCATTTCAAACCAACATGTCTGAAACTCCCTCTTCATCCTCTTTATTACTCACCTAATTGTCCAAGTCACAAACTAGAGAATCTCCCTATATTCCATTCTCCTGCTCACCTCTATATATGCTTGTAAAAAGTGACTCTTCCTGAAAGACAGATGCTACCTCTTCTGGGACTGTAACAAGGACTTAGACTCTTCAATTTTTCCTGTAAATGTCAGTGGGTGGTAAATGCAAGATTAAAGACTTAACATCTCTGCCTCCTTTTTGCAGTGTCTCCTTTGCTCTGAGTCATCTTAGATCCCAGGAACAAGGTCTGATCCATA
This sequence comes from Aplodontia rufa, assembly GCA_004027875.1. NCBI lineage: Eukaryota > Metazoa > Chordata > Mammalia > Rodentia > Aplodontiidae > Aplodontia > Aplodontia rufa. Next base: position 5,598 of record PVKS010046297.1, read on the forward strand.
AACATTTTGTGATGAGTCAAAAGGACCCACCAAGAAATAGCAACTTTCTTAATGAAGACAAGGCCTAATTTGACCAATACTGAGATGATGATGGATCCAACCACACCTGACCAAGATCACATGGTTTGGCAGCTGCACAAACATCTAGCTGTGCAAGCCTCATTCCCATTTCTGTAAAATCTGAAAGCTATTCCCTGCCTCTGGAAAACAGGGTAAAGGGCACCGGTGCCGTTGTGTTCCTGGTGTTGCTATAATGGTTTAAGTTCCTTTCATGCTTTTCATTATTACTTTACACTTTGTTTTTGAGGTGATTGGAACTGGCATTGTAGATCCCCAGTTAGGCCTCCTAGGACTGGTAATGGAAGAACCTGAACTTCTCAGCTTCTACGATACTAAGTTCTTCTTCTGCTTACACATTCTTAAAGTACACCATATGCACATATAATAGAAACTACATGACTTATTTCTTTCCACTGTGCTATACTTTTAGAAAAATTTCTATGTCTTTATAAGTTCTACATTTTACCACCCATATAAAGATGCTGAAAAACATTTGAAGAATAAATTGATAATGGATGCATGTGTCCACAGATAGATGTGTGGATGGATGAGTAAACATATGCTAAAGTTTTTGAAATGCTAACTTCTGAAGCAATTGAATAGTAGGCTAAAGAGTCTCATGAAGAATGACTTATGGACCTACAGACAGAATCAGATTTCATGTTCCATCCTTCAGGGCTAGACTTCTAGAACTAGGACATGAGATAAGATTTTCTGGGCAGTCACCTTCACTCTAAGCAAAAAGATACAGGCCTCATACCTATTGAGCACAAAGTTGATTCAAGCCTGTCTCAGATGCTCATCCTTGGCCTTGAGCCTGGTGTGTTCATTGCAGAAATGTTCTTAAACTAATCACATGTACATTAGTGCAGATTATTCCCTGCATATGGTGCCAGCCAAGGAGTAGGTGAATATGAACCCATCCCACATTGTCTTAGCTGACCTCTACTTACTGTTGTGAGTCTATATTGCACAAAGACAACTTCTGCTCAAGTTGTGTGCTTAGAGGACCTTGGCCACCAAGGGGAATCTTTGACTTCATTTGTGCAAAAGCTCCATGTGAACTCACAGGATTCTACTAAATATACTTTCCTGAAATCTCAACCATCAAATAAGTCTTTCTTCTTCCCTTATACAAGGATAGAACATAGAGTCTGTCCTTCACAGTATCTCCAAGTGGGTGGAAGATTCCTTTTTAGCACCAAGGATAGGAAGGGAAGAGTTATTCCTGAACTAAAATAGATAGGTAGAGAGAAGAGAATTAGCTTTAATTCACCATCTGTCTTCCAGGCACTAGATGATCTAGATACACGATTTCCTTCTGTTATGGTATGAATGTAAGGTATATCCCAAAAGCTCATGTGTGATTAATCATGAAGGCTGAGGTATTATGATTGGGTTAGAAAAGCCTCAACCCAATCAGTGAGTTAATCCCCTTATGGGGATTATCTGGCAAATGTAGGCTGGTAGGGTATGGCTGGAGGAGGTGGGTCATTGGGGGGCATGCCTTTAGGGGATATATTCTGTATTTGGAATGCAGTTTTCTCTCTCTGCTCTACTTCCTGATGTGACACTTTGAGCTCTCCACTTACTGGAGCCATGCCTAGCCTGACCATGCTGTTCAATCTTGCCTCGAGCCCATAAGAAAGGAGCCAGCCTTCCGAGGACTGGGACCTCTGAAACCATGAGCCTTTAAATAAACCCTTTTCCTCCTAAAATTGTTCTTATCAGGTCCTTGGGTCACAGTAGCAAAAAAGGTGACTGAAACACATATTATTCAAGGAAATCTGATAAGATGTCTATTTTCCAATGAGTCTAGTGAAGGTTAGATTAAAGAAAACCACACATCCAAGAGTGAGACACTTGTATCTAAAAGCCATGACTTTACTATGACTCTGTGGTACTTGGTACTCTTCTGAAAAGGTCCTGCTACATGAGTTATGCTGTAGGATGCTCAGGAGATAAAGAGCTTGAACTTGAACTCTTATCCCCATAATCTGTTCTGAGAAACACCATCAACATCATACCACGTTTTGAAACAAGTGTGTTCCAAAAGCTCATTCCAAGACTCGGGCTTAGCAAAATTTTTTGTTTCAATTATAAATGAAGATTATATTGTTGAGTTGGCACAAAAAATTGTGTCATTAGCACTGTTAAATCCTGAAATGGGGCTTGTTTAAACTTGTCTGACTACTGAGTCTCACTGGGCACTCCCTTGAATCACTAATCACCAAGGTGGACTGCTTGACTCTACAGAGAGTTTACAAGGCACACAGCATAAAAGGAAGGGTCTATGTAAAAAGTCTTACAAACAAGAGTTTAAAACCCTTTGTTGCAGGGGTTCCATTACTCTTAATATTTTGAGCCAGATAAGGCTTTGTCATAGGGTGCTGTCCAATATATTATAGGATATTTGGCATTATCTCTGATGGCAGACAATTGGAAACCAGGAGCTATGTCCCAATGCCACCTATCCTGACCATCAAAAGTGTCCCTTTTCATTGCCAATGATATCCTGAGGACAAACATTGTTGCCACTGATAATTTGGAATTCCTTAAGATGCTTGTAGGGAATAAAGGAAGAAATATTTGTAATGCTTAATAATTAACATGAGAAGAATGGTGTCTCATCCATTGCAAGTAGTCAAACAAGTATTGGTGAAACACACAAGAACATAAATAAAGCATTATGAGAACGTTATCCCAATATCACAACCTTGCAGTGCCCTAGTAGGAAAATTAGAATATCGACATTTTGCCTTGCTACATCCTTCCTTTTTCAATTCTTCTTGCCCTTTTTGGGGTCTGTCCTAAACACTCTTTTCAGTTTCATATCAAGGTGTAAGGCACTTTGGAGCTTGTGGTGTTCAAGGTGCTAGTCTAAGCTTCCTTTTCTGAGAAGACTTTGAATTTCCTCTGGAGACCCCAAAGTGCAGGAAGTCATGAGAGCATGAAGAAATTGATTTCTAGCAGTATCTTCTCAGTAGGAGGTACCATCCCTTGCCTGTTCTGCACATTCCTGAGACTAGCCCTGGAAAGAACAGCAATGTAAATTCATACCTTTGAGCTTACAACTTTAGATTAAACAACAACAAGAAAAACAACAACAACTAAGCAGTCTCGAATGTCTGCACTCTACACTCTGGTGTTTTATAATTGTTGCATTGTCTTGAAGTGAGTCATCTTAAGCACAAAATATAAGCAACCATATTATCTAAATGTCAAAAGAAATATTTTTTCACTTAAAAGAAAAGCAAGCCAGATGGAAGGCGGTTCTTAATATCACTATTTTACTAGCTGTTAATGTTTACTCAGTTTTAACTTTCCTCAAATTATCCCCTTGTAAACTGTGGCCTAAATACACTTAAATTACCCTTGGGTATCCCAAGTAATCCTCCCTCCACAGCAAACCAAGGCTATGAAAGAAGACACCTGTGTTGAATAATCTGGTGCTCTGGATAATTTTGATTGGATGCTTCCTCCTCTGCTACCCCCTATCTGAAATGTAATCCTATTGGTTGAATTTATTTTTATTATCCACAGAAGCACATGATTCATCAAGTAGTGCAAAGTGCCCTTCATCTGTTAAAGTCCATTCAGAGACATAGGCAGCATCAGAGGTGGCAAACCCAGAAGGATCAGAACGTAAGAGCAGATTGCTCCAGGAAGATCTAAGCATTTGCTCAATGATTGATGAGATAACCTACAGATTTGAAAATTTATTGATAAGAGGAGAAAAGAGTGTGGCCTGGTGCCCCTCAAGATATTACCTAACACTCTGGTTCTTGACAATATCTGTGGGCCTAGGTAGAATTCTGCAAAGGGCATATTATACAGTAACAGTAAGGGAACAAATGTGAGAAGTATCCATTCCCCTGACTTAGTTATTAATATGTTTACAGCCAAGATAAAATTACTTCCCTGAAGGTTCATTTGGTGTGTGTGTGTGTGTGTGTTCCAAATGTAAATTAATGGCCATTTAAAGAGTAGAGAAGTAGGGCTTGGATTCAGTTTGTGGTCAATGTTTGTAATGAATCCTTTAATGAAAGATTAAACAACAGAAACACATATCCTTTCCCTTGCCTATTACCTTAATTCATAATGAAGATATGAAGAAAATATCAAAGTCAAGGTTGTCTATCTTGTTTTTAAACTATCATCTCAGACATTAGCATCTACCTCAGCAACATATAGTCATGCTGTTTTTCTGCTTTCTAAAATGACTAGTTAATGAAATATGTATGAAAATTTTTATGATGTTTGGATTCTTCATTCCTTCCATTTTTGGGAGTTTCTTTAAATTCTCTGGGCAATGAACAAAAAAAGTGATTACTCAGTGCTCTTGCTATGTACTGTTAAGCATAATTTTCTTTTGACTACATCATGTTACAACTGTGTAGGTATACAGGTGAACTTATACTTACTTATCTATGACAGATACAGATAATTTCTTATTGGACAAAACAGAAAACCTAAGGGCTGAGAGTTATGATTCTATAAAATATTAACCAGTTTTGTATAAACTTCAGAAATTTTATGCTAACACTTTCATGAATGATTTCTTTAATATTCTTTTGATGGGGTTTAAAATTATCCAGATTTTTATTGATGAGTGTGGGCATTTTCTCTTGTGTGAAAGTATATGTGAAAAATGTTGAGAAAATAAATAGACAACATACAGACTAAACCACTTATCCAAAAAATAAATGTCTAAACCTAATACAAAGTAAAAATGCACAACCCTATTAGAAAATGGGCCAATGGTGTGGGCATACATTTCAGAGAAGAGGGCAAATAAGCACCTTAGAAAATATTCAACATCATTTGCTATCAGGGAAGTTCAATTAAAAACTCAAGGAGATGTCATTCCCAGGATGGTGAAAATGGAAAACAGTAACAACATCAAATGCTGGTGAGGAATGCAGAGAAAATGGTTATTTGAAGTATAGTCTTCCAGTCTTTCAAGAATTTGTATTGAAAAATATTGATATTGGACTGTTCAAATTCTTTCCCCCTGATTACTGAGAGCAAAGAAGCAGCTGTATCCCCTTCTGCAAAGTCTGCATTATTCTAGTCTCTAAGAACACACAAGTCACGGTTTGGATATGAAGTGTCTCTCAAAAGCTCCTGAGTTAATTCAGGGGATATTAGAACCAGATTATGAGAACCATAACCCAATCAGTGCTTGGATCCATTTACAGCAACAAATTGAGTGGATTGATGGGTAGTAAGTATAGGCAGAAAGGGTTGTCGCTAGAGGTAGTGGGTCAGCAAAGATGTGCCTTGGGGATTTTATATTGGTTTCTAATTCATCTAGCCCTATGTGTTCTTACTGGCTGTCATGCACTCAGAAGCTTTCCTCTGCCACACTATTGCCCCGTGGTGTTCTGCCTCACAGTCAAGGATTCAACCAAACATCAACTGAGACCTGAAACTGTGAGTCAAAAATAATCTTTTGCTCCTCCAAAGTGTTACTGTCAGGTATTTTAGTCACATTATTAAAGAGATGTCTCCTAGTTCCCCACACAATACCTTTCAAGATGACTTAAATCAGAAATAAGCAACAGTCTCAACACAACTTAGGTCAAAACCTATATTCCCACCACAAGAAACTAGGAAGAAGACACTGAAATAAACCCAAAACAAGCAAAAAAAAGAAAACAAAAAAAAAGAGCAGAAATAAATGAATTAAAAAGGGAAATTTCACATAAATAGAAAAGTGGTATTTTAATAAAATCAATAAGCCTATGGAAAGACTGATAAAAAGAAGAAACAACTAAATTAGGAAAGAAATGAAGAATAGCACTATAATTCAGGCAATGATGGAATGATAATAAATATAGGATATACTTCATAGTCGCAAACTAAAAAGATCATGGTTATAATGCAATTCTTTTTTTAAAGTGAGAGAGGGACAGTGAAAAAGAGAAAAAGAATCAATTTTATGTAGTTTCTCATGTGACATTCATTGCTCTGACACTTTGTTGTGTGCACGGTACTGGGGCACAAACCCATGTCCTTGAGCGTGCTAGGCAAGCACCTTAGCCATTGAGCCGCTGTCCCCGCCCAGATATAATCAAATTCTTGAAAGTCACAAACTACCCAAACTCAACTGAGATGAAACAGACCATCTGAGCGTCCTCCAACAATTATAGAAACTTAATTCATAATGTGAATTCTATCACAAAGAAAACAGTATATTTTAATACCATTTTGCAAGATTCATGGCAATCTTTATTAAAATGCAGTTTTTGGTGAAAGGAAAATTGTATCAAGAAGTGAAATGTCATATTAGCCTTTAATTTGTCTCCTGAGCATAAGAAGATTGCTGATTTTATGTATTCCACATCTCTCTCAAGTGGCCTGAAAACTGCAAGTGCTCTATTCACTTATGTTTTGTCTTCTGTACATCCTGTAAAAGAGTAACAAAAACATTAATCATTCCCTCTTCCTATTTACCCAAGATTTCTGTCTGTGTGTTTGTGTGTGTGTGTGTTGTTGTTGTTGTTGTTGATTTGTGTTGTTTTTGTTGTTGCTTGCAGTGCTTGGGATGGAACCTAGGACCTTCTGTGTCCTAGGTAAGCTCTCATTGAGCTACCACCCCAGCATTTGATCCAGGCTTGATCATTCAGTCTTTCTGTTTGGAAGAGCTATCTCATTGTGAGACAATGAGAAGAATTCTTAGATACTTTGGGTAAGTCCTTTAATTGGAATTTAAAAGTCATAACCAAAACTCTAGGTCCACACATAAATATCTCTAAAGGGCTTAGTATCATTAGTTCCTCTATCTGATATAAATACCATTTACAAGCATCTGCTCATGAAAATGCTTAAATACTGAACTCTCTTATAATTACTCATCTGGATTAGTATAACATATTTATATCAACTTGCCCTAATAAATACAAAGAATAGGGCAGAATATTTGGAATTGACATATTTCAGAGATCACTGAAATTATTTATAAATTTTTTACATATTGTTTAAAGAATTTTAAAAAGAAACGTGGTCATCCCCAAAATATAACTTTTATTTAGGAAGGTTTGCACTTACCTCCTCTATAAATTCATGCTAAGAAAGAGAAAAATAATAATAATGATTATGGTAACACAAACTTCAATGTGGCTCTTGTTTTGGGTAAATAATGAGGTGCTATGCTCCAGAAATGCCACTGGACCATTAAAAACAACTTGTCATTTCTAACAACATGGAAGAAGCTAGAGGACATAATGCTAAGTGAAATAGGCAAGTTAAACAGGAACACCATGATCTCATGTGTATGATGTATCTAAAAATTCATACTCACGGGAGAGGAGAGTAAAAATTATGTTGCCAGGAATTGGTATATTATGAAGTAATTGAAGGGTTGGTGGTAAAGGGTACAAATTTTCACTTACAAAATGAATACCTTATGTAACTTGGAAATTCTAACCTAACATAGAGCATAGTGCCTACAGTTAATAATACTGTATTGTATATTTGAATTTTTTTGTGCTGGGGATGGAACCGGTACACTATACAGCTGAACTGTACCAGTAGCCCTTTCTATTTTTTCATTTTTAAGACAGAGTCTCCCTATGTTGCCAAGGCTAGCCTTAAACTTGCAATCTCCTGTCTCAGTCTCCAACTTGCTGGGATAATACATAAGTCCCACTGCACTTGGAACATACTTGAGATTTGATAAGAGATCCCATCTCAAGTGTTCTCC
>PVKS010046298.1:0-13365 GCA_004027875.1 Aplodontia rufa
TAGTGACGTAGTGCATGCTCAGCCTTGACAAGTTCACTGATCCAATGGGTCAGTGAAAGGGTTGACTGTGGTCTGCTGTGTTGGTCAGAATAACTGGTTCCCATTATCAGAGAAAGCCCTACGTGAGTCTCAGTGCGGAGGCCCTGCCTGGTTGGTCATGGGTCAATCTCTGCAACACCTATGCTTCCTGATCTCAGGGCTGTGGCTCTGCACTGATTTTTATTTTGTTTTATCAATTTGGCTCACCATCAACATGGAAGAAATCTCTTGCACCTCCCTGAAAGTCCTGCCAGGGTAGTCTGGCTCGGCTGCTCAGACATATCCTATTCCATCTGTTCTTCCCTGAAACAGAGGGTTGGCTACCGAGCTTCAGATCCAGGCAATGAAACGGAGCAAGCAGAACTGACACAACTTGCAAGCTGTAGGTTTCCTGAGCTACTCAGCATGCTGCAGTGTGTCTCAGTAGGCTCCAGGCAGATTGAAAGTGAGGAAAAGAATCAATTAGCTCTGCCCTAATCCACAATTCCAACTTGTTCTGACCAACATATAGAGGATTCTGTCCACCTGAGTGACCAAATTGCATTTGCCTTCCTTGACCTAGCTTTGCTACCAGAGCACTAATGGATAAAATGAAGGGGTTTAGAAGTCACTTCTCAGAAACCTGCAGGGACATCCACACACAATTTCCCCACCCCAACCTTGGCATTGGTTGGAGGTGACTATTTTGGCTCCAAATACATTCTCTGATGACATTGTAACACTTAAATACCACACCATCCCCTTTCTCTCTTATTAATTAAGACAGTATGCTCCTTGAGGGCACCTATTATATCTGATACTTATCCATGTGGCCCAGGATCGAGTAGGATGGCACAAAGTAGATGTTCAATACATATTTATTGTTATTAGTACTATTATTGGTGCTAAAGGAGGTTCTTACCAATTATTTATTTGAAGACCCTAAGTGGACACACCATTATCCTCTCTAGAGTCTTCATTTTTCATGTGTTAATTAAAAATAATAGTGCCCATTTTCATAAGCTTTTTGTGTGTGAGGATTAATAAGAAAAAATATCAGGTGCTCTAAACACAGGGACATAACACTCAACATATATTAGTTGCTACTATTTTTAGCTACCATGCACATTTGAGGCAGCTGGATTTTTGCTTTTTTTCCTTAAAAAGAAAAAGAGAAGCCCAAATTTCTTCTCAGAGCAAAACAGAACACTTCTATCTCCCAGCCTGTATCTGGCTTCAAAAGAATTCATAAAAACTGCTCAGTATCCACCATGATTAGGTCAAGAAACACCAGAAACTTGGCAGAATGGTGTCCTTCATGCTGACTATGTGGCTACCACCACACATACCAAAACTAAGAAAGTGCACAGATAATACAGTGGGAACTGTAGATAACAATTTTCTCTGAGCTCTAACACAGTGTCCAAACCTTGATGGACATTGTTCTGTAATGTGTAAAAAAAGCTGGACATGGGGCTGGAGCGGTGGCTCAGTGGTTATGGCGCTTGCCTGGAATGCACAAGTACACGGGTTCAAACTCCAGCATCCACGTATACAACTAAACGTCAGAGCAACGAAAGCCATGTGAAAAAAATTCAATAAAAAATTGATTCTCTCTGTCTCTCTCACTCACTGTCCTTCTTTCTTTAAAAAAATTTTTTTAAAAAAGCTGGACATGGTGATGCACACCTGTAATCCCAGTGACTCAGGAGACCAAAACAGGAAGATTTGTAAGTTTGAGGCCAGCCTCAAAAACTTAGCAAAACCATCTAAAAATAAAATTGCAAAAGGGCTGAGGATGTAGCTCAGGGGTAGAGTGCTGCTGGGTTTGATCCTTAGTACTGCGAAAATGAATAAAGTATGAAAATGCACCCAGTAGTTCCATACCCATGGAACACATCAGTACTGCTCCTGATACAAAGATATCCAGAGAAACAGAAAACGTGCAGAGAAAGAACAACAACAAATGACTAGCCAAACAAACAAAAAACACCACCTGAAAATTAATGGGAGATAAGCAACAGAAAGGGCACAAGACAAGGGAATCTGGCACAGGTATCCATATATTGGAAAATTTTTTATTTTATACTATACCAATAAAAATACCAATAAAATAATGAAGAATTAAAAAGAATTAGCTCATTCTGTGAGTTCCTATACATGGCAAAAAAACACACCTTGCTCAGAATGCACAGAGGGAGGCCCTCGCTAGGGCAGAAGCTTGGGATGTCTCTAAATATAGCAAGCATGGTAGAAGATGTTTGCCTATTTAAGAATGTGTTTATCCAAGTGTCCTGTGGTGAACACCCAGGGTATAGTATTTTCTATGTCATCTTAACTCAGATTCTACCAACTGCTCCTTTTGTTCCTCACACTGAGTTTCTACTTGAAAGATAAAAAGCGAGTTCTGGAGTGATGGCACGGTGGTTATAGCTCTTGCCTGGCATGCACAAGGATGTGGGTTCAAACCCCAGCAACCACATATACAATGAAGTGTCAAGCAATGAAAGCCACATGAAAAACTAAATAAAATTGATCCTCTCTCTCTCTCTCTCTCTCACTGTCCCTCTTTCTTTAAAAAAAAGGTTAAAACATGGGGTTTCTGAAAATCCCCCCAAAACAATGCCCCCTTTCACAATGCAACAGCAAATCACAAATATCCAAAGTACACATCAGCATCTAATAAATACAAATTGTATCCTGTGGTTGTCAGTGTGACAGGTATGTACAAGGTGCCCAGATAGGGTATTCCATTTCTATAAGCATGGAGTTACTAGTTACTCTTCAATGTCATCTCTGTGAACTGAGAGTTTGCACTAAGGATGACTGAAAGCATTCAGCTGCTTGGGAATGTGTACATCGAATCCCTTTTTTTAATAATTTATACAGCATTTTGATTGTGGTGCTCAGAAATAGATAACTGAAAGGAGTTCTAACTGCGGAGAGATTTAGTCTTATGTCTTCACCACCACACTTCATATTCTCTGAGAGAGCCCACATTCAACTTTATATGCAAACCTGAAATGGTATTCAGGAGGAGAAGAAAGAAAGGACAGCCAATAGATCTTTCACTTTGGAAATTAAATATAAGATCATATTCAAAGTACAGCATTTATGGCCCAATGCTGAATACATGAAATATAGGACCATTACAAATTCACCTTTCATTGTAGTGACATATCTTATTGCTCAATTAGAGCTTTTAGCATGATGAAGGCATCTTTCATCTTCTCCTAGATGCACGCCAGTGTCTTTCTGCCTGGCACAAAGCCGCACACCCCAGGAAGAGAGAGCTCACAGAGAACCTGAGTCCTTCACCAATGGGCTACAGCTACTTCAAAGGGGAAGTGCCTAACTGGAGGTATGTCATCTGCATGGAAACAGGCTCCTTCACATTGCCATGCTCTGCTGAATCCGAAAGAAGACATCAGTCAATGTTGGCTTCTGGAACAAGCCCAAAGACATAAATCTAAATCACAAATACTTAACCATTACAAATACAAGTTTTGGCAATATCAAAAAGACAATATCAGGTAGGATACGGTACATGCTAGTTACTAGAAACAGAATATACATACCATGGGAATCACTGACATGATTAAAATGTAAGTGCAGTTGAACCAGGAAATATATGGAATGGCTTTCCAGATTCTTCTAACTCAACCCTGACTCTCAATGCATGATGAAAGACAGATTTTTGTGAATTTTGCAAATCAGAAAATGATTAATCTTTGCTGCTTTTTTTAATTTTTGAAATTTACAGTCTGAATCTTGACTTGCCTTTCTGGACTGATGTCCTTGCCCTTCAAAGGCTTTAAGTGCCTTTCCTAGGTCATCTCTACTTTCCTGTCTCTTGCCTCCTCATTTGGTCCTTCGAACACCCAATATCACTGACACATGCACTGCTTGTTTCCATTCCCCAGTGACTTGCACACAGGAGGCATCCCATATACATTCTTTGAATGGGTATGAATGAATAACAAAATGAGGACAGCACATGACTTGGTAATAGCTATGCCAGATGCACAGGTAGGCTTTTCACTTACTTCCCACTCTTAGATGTATTCCGGGCCTTTGTGGATGTTGGCGAGTTGACACCTGGGTTTGTGTTTGGAGAAACCCGTCTATCCTTACTATACCCACAGGAAGAACAGGAAAAATATATACAAGGACCACAGAGACACAAAAATCAATTAGTCACTTCATTTAAAGACTTTGAAGATAACTCTCTCTCTCTCTCTCTTCTCTCTCTCTCCTTTGTGAAAATACAACCTGATTTTACCCACTTCAAAGGTAAAGACAGTGGCAAACATTAGTCAACGTCAAAGAAAACTATCCCTTAGGCATTAAAAGCTTGGCCTGGAAAAAAAAGCTTTATCTGGTGGATTCTATTAATGATAGACCACAGTCCAAGCCACCAGAAAAGCCCTAGTGAAAAAAATGGCATAAAAATAACTAGTCTTTAACTTAAAAGCCTTCATTTCCAGCCAGTCTATTTCCTGCACTGGAAGTTCAGTTCTGAAGCTGCTGAGTTTCAGTGAAGCATATGGATGCCCAATGACTTCTAAAAGTCTTTGGGAGATACTATCAGATGAATTAATAATTTTCACTCATAATGTTACATGGGAAGGCCATGAATTCAGATATTCTTTCAGGAGAAGCACCACCTGCTTCATGAGTAATTGAATTTAAATCTGTACCTTCAATAATTCCACAGCTTATGTCAAACCTTGGAAACAATTACGAAATAAATCACAAGGAAGGTCTGCTTAATCTCATCAGGTTAATAAACGCAGGCAAATTAATCACCTCAAGGTAAACAAAAAGGAATAATTGATTGGAGACTCCTTGATTACTTTACTCTATTTCCTTTATCAAACTATTTTACCATTATCTTCAATTCAACTGCTCTGCTCTGAGATTATTACCTTACTTCATCTTCAGATTTCCATGGAAACCAATTCAGAGCCTTTCTCTCCACTTGATGATGTGTGGAATTACTTTTTTTCTGATTTCATCAGAAACATATGTGTGTGTGTGCGCATGCGCATATGTGTGTGTGCATTATACACACACATATTTTGTAGTGAGTTTGATGTCATCATTACTTGTCCTGTTAAAAGTGAAGGTACAAAAGAAAAGTGCATAATTTGGCTTTCAATGTACATAACGGCACCTTCCAATTCCAGTGGCACAGAATGTTGCCTCAGAGAATGACAAAGAGCTTTCCAGATATTTATAAGTCTTTTAAATACCACAGAAATGAGTATCTGCATATAGCTGTATTTATACATGGGGTAAGGGCGTCAGAAATTATATCTTTTCCTGCACCCTTTGGCTTCAAATGGATGTTTGGATGAGATTGGAAGAAGAGATAGGGAGGAATTTCCAGAGATTACAAAGGTGATGAAGGTGTGTGTGGGCCCAGACATACGCAAATTGGGAAGATTCAGAGCGATAGTAGAAGTCAGTGTCCAGGAGCTCCCAAAGCAGTCCTTTCAATTGGGAGAAAGCAAGGCGATTCTGCTGCTCAGTGGGTGACTCTGGACAGAATGGGCGTGTGTCCTACTTTGGAGGAGGTGTTAGCTTAGCAGGCACTCCCCCACCATCCATTTTGATCTCCTGGCAAAGATCTTAGGCAGACGTGAGACTATACCAGCTTCTCTCCTCATTCAGAACCAAGCTCAGAAATGAACTGACGAGAATAAGATTCTTACTCAGAAGAATTCAAAATTCTCTCTTCCAAAAAGTCAGTGTAGCCTGCTGCGAAGGATGCAATATGCTCTAACATTATAAATTATAAGTATGTCTCAGCTTCCTCACTTCCACATCCTGGTCACCAGCAGCTGAGTTTGTCTTGCTCTAGTCCCTCACAATAGGCAATGGGAAACTTGCCTGGAAGCATTCTAAAACAAGGGATCTTTTGATGTGTTTGTCACGCGCACACTATTGGGCACAAAGTAGGTGGTCATTTAACGCTTCCTGAGTTACATGCTCTTCTGAATACAAGAACATCCATTCTCACAGCTTATATTCCCACAGCTAAATTCCCTCATCTGTGCCTTGAGTGAAAGGGTCTTCCATAGTCTGCATTCCACGTGACCCTATTTAGCTCAAAACACAGCACCGCAGGACAATAGAGAAAACTGTCAACTGGCAGTCGCAGCCCTGTTATTGTTAAACTGTTGTCTGGAGGCAGATGATCCTGGAGCAGCAGTCCTTTAAAAGATAGCAATAAGGACCCTTGTGACCTACTACCAAATCTGGCAAGTACAAATCTGAGGGGAATAAAAGATAAAAACATTCTCATGGATAAATCACACAAGCATGGTACAGAACCAAGACTCGGGGTGAAAGTAATCAACTAACTCAAAATGTTTGTCCTGTGCAAATAACAGATCCACTCACAGCAGGAAAATGTATTGAAAAGGAGAGAGAAGAAGAACTTGTAGCAGGCTTGGATTCTAGGGGCTTCATTTTGTAGATACACTAAAGACTGTTGTACAGGAAGAAAGGTTTGTCAAACATTGATTGAGAAAGTCATTGCTTCTTCTCAGAGATGCAGGCTGGTAGATAAGCCCAGATAAGATGTCATAATTCCCAAACCTCACTGCAGAAAGAGATCTAAAGCAGTAATATCAAGGACCCTGAGTTTTCCAGAAGTGCCTCATAAGGGACAAAAAGTAAGTCTTGTAGTTGCAGACTGCTGGGGACCTCAAAGATCTGGAAAGACATGGGTCAAGGACTCAAAGATTAAGATGCCTCCAAGAATTCTGGTCACTGAAATATCAGGCAATCACAGGGACTGAGAGGAATAAGCCCCACCTGTTTGTAGGATATAAGAATGATAAGATGGGTTATAAGAGATTGGAGGGAAGACTGCCTTGAATTACACCTGCCCCTGTTGTCATTTTTTTTAATATCTGTCTCTAGAAGACTTGTCAGTCCTCTTCATTTTCATCTCCTCTTTGAGTTGTATTCTCATAGACTGTGTCTAAAATCCCAGAGGGTAGGGATCCAGGCTTCCTCCATCCCACTTAAGTAGCTACCCTCTTTGGAGGATAAGATTCTCTCCTTTCTCCAATGCATCATAGCCAAGCCTCATCAAAGATCCATGAAAACAACTTCGGGTAAGTTCTGATAGGAAAAGTTAATGAGTGCCAGCCTCCTCTGTGCGCCTGGTGGGCCATCCTCACTCTCTATCAAGTAAGCCTTTTCCTATTCACGTCCCCACCATGATAAAAGTGGGGAAAGAATCCTGCAGTAATATGTGTGTTGCATCCAGGTAGGAAAACTGTGATGAACCCAACTCTCCAGCATTTTCAAAGTGTTTCTGATTGAATAATTTTGATGCTGAATTGGTATCTAGTGTACTTAAACCAAAAAGACAATCAGACCCACTCCTATCTGGACTTCTTAGGAAAGAGAGGTAGGTGCTTGAGGGAGAAGAACCTAGTGGTTTAAAACACACTTGACTCACTTTCACACAAAACTTCCGTGCTTTCCATAGTACTTTGTAAGCTTTTGTTGAATTTAATTCATCTCACTCACTTCCAAGAAAAATAGTTGCTATGCTGCAGCTACAATAGTACTGAAACTTTAAAAATAAATTTTCAAAGTCTAAGGAAATTGAAGTTGAATTTCTGAAGAAAGTGCTGGGCTATAATACTTACAGTCTACATCTTTTTTTCTGGCATGTACGTGTGGTACTTCTTATATTGTTGCTTACATTTTATTGTTTATCTATCTCTCTAGCTGTTAAGTGGGTGCTTGTTATGTGTTATGGTTTGGATGTGAACTGTCCCCCAAGATCTCATGTGTGAGACAATGTAAGAAGGCTTAGTGGTAAGATGATAGGGGTATGAGAGCCTTAACCCAATCAGTGAATTAATCTTTTGAAAAGGATTAACTGAGTGTTAAGCAGGCAGGTAGGGTGTAGCTGGAGAAGGTGAGTCATTGTGGGGAATGCCTTTGGGGTTATATATTTTGTCTGTTGTGTGGGCAATCTCTCCCTATTTCTCTTCCTCTCTTTCTGTCTCTCCTTCCTGGTGCCATGTTCCCAGCTGCTTTCCTCTCTGACAATCTTCCTCTATGATGTTCTGTCTCAACTCAAGCCCTGAGGAATGGAGCCTGCTAACTAAGGACTGAGAACATTGGAAGAGCGAGTTCCTTTCCTCCTCTAAAATTGTTCTTGTCAGGTCCTTTAGTCACAGCAGAGAAAAAGACAAAAACACTATGGTTTGAATATAGTTGACCACCACCAAAACCCACATTGAGGCTTGGTCTCCACTGTGAGGGTGCTGAGAGGTGGTGAGGACTTGGAGAGGCATTTGATCATAGGGCCAAAGCCGTCATGAATGGATGGATGCCATCCTGGGACTGGATTAGTTACTACAAGAGTGAGCTCTTCTAAAGTGAGCTTGGCTCTGCTCCTCGCTCTTGCCCACATGTCCTCTTCTGCATGCCCCAGCTTGCTACTCTCACACACTCCCAGCACGAGACCATCTGTCATGTTCGGATGCAGTCTGAGGCCCTCATCAGATATGCCTGACCAACTGATGAACTTCCCTGCCTAAAGAAACCATGATCTAAATAAACCTTCTTTTCGTTATAAAATAACCAGTCTTGGGGCCTGAAGCTGTGGCTCAGTGGTTATAGCTCTTGCCTGGCATGCATGAGGATCCGGGTTCGAACCCCAGCACCACTTACACAACTAAATGTTGGAGAAATGAAAGTCAGATGGAAAAATAAATAAAACTGATTCTCTCTCCCTCTCTCACTGTTCCTCTCTCTTAAAAAATAAAAAATAAAAACATAAAATATCCAGTCTTAGGTATTGTCATAACAGCAGAAAACAGACTAAGATAATACTCAAAAACTATTGTTGAACAAATGAAAATGCTGCATTTGGGATGAATAGAAAAGAGCATCTCAATTAATTGTCAATGTCTGGTATCTGTGTAAAAGAAGAAAGTGGTGACATGCGAATCACCCAACCTCCATTCCGCAAGAGAAAACAGTGTGGGAGAATTGGATTCTGGTTACTGCTAGCTCACTGTCATGTGGATCACAAAGACAGCTAAGCTAAGAAAAAATTCCCGAGCAAGTTTGTTTGGATGGTTTGGATAGTGTCTCTGAATAATAATAAATCTGTGGTAACTATGCAGCTCCTAATGTTTTCCAATGTGTGTTCTTGTAAGTGATTACTGAGATGAAAACCAAGCTGTTGTAAAGGGGTTGTTTCAAGTCATTCTGGGAGAAGTGTGGGCTATTCTTTCCTCCCTAGTGATGACTCCAAGCTCCTGAAAGTTCCCAGGCTGAGGAAATGCAGAGAAAACACATAGATTCTAGGAAGGATGGAAGCTCATCTACTGTGCCTCCCCAACAGGTGCTTGAGTCCCCTCTATAATGGATCCGCCAAGTGGTGATCTCTTGAAAGGCTTTTAAATCACGAATGCTTCTCTGTGAAAGCCTGCTTTATTCATTTCCAGGAGGCTCACATTTCCGCAGTATTTTGCCTTGTTTTCTTACCAAGCAAGACAGCCTTTCAAATATTGATTTCCTTTAATTAAAGCTGATGAGGCTTCTGTATTTCATTTTTCTATCTTGTTTGGTTATGTCCTGAGTGGTTTTCTTTCTTTGCCCTAAACTTTGTCATTTTTATTTCTTGTACCTGGAGTGTCTATATTTTTTAAAGAGAGAAGGACAGTGAGAGAGAGAGAGAGACAGAGAGAATCAATTTTATTGAGTTTTTCACATGGCTTTCGCTGTTCCGACATTTAGTTGTGTCCGTGGGTGCTGGGGTTTGAACCCATGTACTTGTGCATGCCAGGCAAGTGCCCTAACTGCCAATCCACTGCTCCAGCCCCTGGAGTATCTATATTAAAGCCCATGTTCTTTTAAGTGCCCTGAGCTTATTATCTATATTTCTATTAATCATCTAGAAATAAAAAGTTTGGATCACTAAGATGTACCATTTTTTAGCTTCTTTCCCTAGTTTTCCTTTGCTTAACTGTGGATATTGACTGAGGTTTCTTACAGGAGAAAGAAAAAGCTCATCTTTATTGCAACGAAGCCTAGTGTAACTATAATCCCTCAGGAACAGCCTCAAACTCAAAGCAGTTGTTGGGGAATCTTGAGTTCTAATCCTGGCTGCCAGTAAGGCATTTTGCTTCTTGCTGTTTTAGTATTGTCATCTATAAAGCAGAGGGAATTAAATTGATCAGGTATACCATTCGCAGAGAAGCTCCTAGTTAGTTTGTAATTGCAAAGCTTTTGGAAAAGGCTGCCAGGGCACAAACATTATCTTGCCCTCTTCCTTTCCATTAACTTTTCAGTCTAACAGTTCACCACAGGGAATTAGGGACTGGAGCAAGGAACTGATTGATTATTATTGCTATTTTTCTCTCTTCACCCTTGGGTACGTGCTGTGTGTGCCCACACAGTGGCCATCACATCTCTGAATGCTCCATTGGGATCAGGAAAGAATACAGTCAGTTTTGAAATTATATCATCTTCTCATTTAAACTGACTAATGGCTTATATCTTTACCAAGTGTGGACTTTGGTTATAGACTCTCAGAAACCAATGAAACTGTATCTTAGAGTTAAAATCAGTATTGTTTAATTATTGCTGTCACATCTAGCTTGGGGTTCCTTCATCAGGTAGGAGGTTGAAAAGCAAAAATCACAGTTCTAGGATTGGATGGTTTGGAGTAATTGAGACCTGAAATACAAAAGGAACCTGAACTGGAGTGGTAATTAGAGGTGGGAAGAAAGAAAACATGGCATATCAAAAGAAAATATGGGCTGGAGAGGTGGCCCAGCAGTAGAGTGGTTGTCTGGCATGTGCAAGGACCTGGGTTTGATTCCCAGCACTGCATAAACAACTAACTGGAGGAAAAACAAAGATGAGATGAAAAAACTAAAATTAACACACTCTCTCTTTCAAAAAAAAAGAAAGAAAATGTAACAGAAATTGGGAACTGACTACATCTGGTGAATGAGAATAAACTCTAAATAACAGCTGCTGTGAATGTTTGGAAGCAGGATGACTGGGAAACAAATTTACTCTGCCAGTGAAAGGGACAGATTAATTGGGAGGAGGATGTGGGCTTGAGAAGAGGAGGGATTTGGTTTGGAGCTTATCTTGGAGTTGAGGTACTGATGGGCAATGCTTGGCAGACAATTAGAGAGATGGCAGTGGAACCCAAGAAGAGGAACAGGGTCAGAGAGACAGTTACTGATGTGAAGTGGCATGAGCAAGTGTTTCAGGAGGCCTCCTATGCCAGGTTGTGTTTTTTCCACCCTAGTTTATGAGGATTTGCAAGCATATCACAAAGTTGTGTATATCAGTGGTCCAAGTAAAAGATCCTGAGCCAGTTAACTTAGTTGTGTAAAAAAAAATCAAAGGGAAGATTTGCTTCTTGTGCAGGCTGGTAGTCTTTTTCATGCCATGCTAGTGATCTGCCTCTTCCCTTTCTCCTAGCCCAGCCAGATTGCTGGAGGCAGACAACAGGTGGAAGTCATTGTGAACCCACTTCCAGAACCGAAACACCTTACAGGTACTTTCCATATGGTTATTGTGTTGGTGTAGGGAGGATACTCTGTCTAGAGAACAAGATGAACTTTCAATCTGGGCTTTGCTTACAGTTAATCTTTTCTTTTTTGTTTCTTTGTACCAATAACTAACCAAACGATGGGGACTATACTAAGATCACTGTAAATTTTCTACATGATTCCCAGCCCTTTTCTTGTTCTCAGTCTGTGCACTGTGTCTCAATAACTGGCACCCTCAGGCACCCTCTTTTAGCATCCTGAGTGATAGAAGGATGTCACAGTTTATTAACATCACCAAACTCAGGTGTGGGTCCAACCTGTCTGGAAGCAAATCAAAGGCCTTTTTTGCCCTTGACGAGCCAAGGTATATCAGGTTTCCTGAAGTAAGTCTAGTTCCTCAGGGCACTGTTTAGGGAACTATGGCCATTACCTTTCCCATCATGAGCTAAGCTTTGCTCTTTAGTTCTGCTTCTGCAATTTACTAAGTGAAACTGAATCATTTAACTTCTTTGGATCTCAATTTCTTCATTTGCTGGTCAAACTTTCTTCCTTTTTTTGCGGGGGGTGAGCAACAGTGCTGGGGATTGAAACCAGGGGTACTTCAGCATGGAACTACATCCCCAGCCCCCATCCATTTTTATTTTTATTTCAGGACAAGTGATTTCAAGTTGCTGGGGCCTCACTAAGTTTCTGACACTGGCCTCAAACTTGCAGTTATCCTGCCTCGGCCTCCCACAGTGTTGGAATTACAGGTGTGTGCTACAATACTTGGCTTGCCAGTTGTACTTCTAAAGGTCATTATGCAGTTTTTAAAAAATGTTTAAATGTTAACCAATTTATTGTCTCAGAAGACGTTTAGTGTGAGTCTGCTGCATGCCATTCACGTTGGGTCATAAGGATACAATGGTGAGTGTGACAAGGTTCCTGTCCTTAAGTAGTCCGAAAGCTAGCAGAGGAGGCAAGCATGCGAACAGGTACACAGCAATGCTATGTATCAAATGGAATAAACAAGCTTGAAAATAGGCCAGGGAAAGACAGGAAACAACCACCTGGTCTGTGGGAAATCAAGGAAAGAAAACAGAGCTAAGTTACTATTGTGAAAATTGGGATTTTTTTGTGTTTGTGTTATGAAATTGTACATCTGCCAGGTGTGGTGGCACATGCCTGTAATCCCAGTGACTGGGGAGGCTGAGGAAGTAGGATTACAAGTTCCAAGCCAACTTAGGCAACTTAGTGAGACCCTAAGCAATTTAGCAAAACCCTGTCTCAAAATAAAAAATAAAAAGGGCTGGGGATATGGCTCAGGAGTTAAGTGCCCTGGGTTCAATTTCTGGTACAAAAAAGCATACATCTGAAAGTAAAATCAGGGTTATGAAACTATAATGAAATTATGCTTATCCTTAATTTGAAACAGTTATCTCCTAAGAGCAGCTCAAATATTTAATCACACATCAGATAAACTGGAGTATTTTAAAAATGGAGATAGTGGAGCTGCATCCCTAGAAGTCTTTGATTTAGTGAAACATTCTACTATTGAGCTACACCCCCAGCAAGTCTTCAAATTAGTAGCGTGAGCAATTACAATTCTTACAAGTTCTCATGTGAGGTAGATATTGATTGCCCATGGACCGACCACACTTTGAGAACTACACAAGACTCATGAGACAGGGGCTGGAGCAGTGGCTCAGTGGTTATGGTGCTTGCCGGGCATGAGTGAGGATGTGGGTTCGAATTCCGGCACCATATCTGCAATGAAGTGTCGGAGCAAGGAAAGTAGGATGAAAAACTA